>BQNB010000408.1:65372-86024 GCA_026074375.1 Tanacetum coccineum | reverse complement strand
AGTACTTTGACTTTCTACTTAGCAGTACTTTGACTTTTTGCTTAGCAGTACGTTGACCGATTGACTTGTATTTCCCAACATTTACTAAGAAATTTTTGAAAATTTTATACTCGAGCACTCCTTAATATCACCATAAAGTCTACACCACATACATAACATATTCACATGTTTATTATATACGAAGATTTGACCTGAATGATGAGAACATCATATGATGAAATCATATGGTCCTTTGTAATAGCCATAGGTCTCCTTCGTAGAATCTCCCACCAACAAACTTTTCTAAGCTCCTCGTTAACATTCTTTATTTCAAGAAGTTGTTAATCTTATCTTTCTTTATCCAAGCACTCTTCGGCATTGCTTCAACTTTCTTTCCATGTTACGAAAGTCTTTGCTTCAAACTTCAAGTATGAAACAGATTCAGATACATATGTAACTTGAGTTGGTATGGTTGGTGATGTCGGTGTTGAAGTTGTCTTAGCTTCCCCCTAAACCAGCAATCCTTTCTTGAGTAGATTCAAAACTTTCTTGCAAGCCGCATCAAGCAGTCTTAATGTATAAAGCCCGGATATCCGAAGTACATAATTAACCCTTTCAAGAAATTGATACCGCAACACCAAAGTCAATTAAGTCCCGGATGAGCGCATTTCTCTCTTCAGGATAGTTATGATATAAATTGTAACACCAAAGTCAACTAAGTCCCGAATGTCATAATTATTCCCTCTAAGTAGTCGAAATGATAGCACCTAAGTCAACTAAGTCCCAAAAATACTCATTTCTTTCTGCAGAATACTGACTGACTTAAGGAATCATCATACATATGTGTACCTCTTTTATCAAATATTTCTACTTCTTTGAAGAATAAGCTTAGGGATTGACCGTTTGAGGAAGCATTAATTGAATCAGAAAGAACTTTTCTCACGTTTTAAATAATTATACTCCTAACACTTCCCCCTAGGGACTCAAATGATGCATACTGGCTAATGACGAGATGTCTCTTCCACCATGTGATTGAAACAGTGCACCCAAAAGATTCAAAACAGCCTAAAATCAAAAGAAGCTAACCTCAAAAGACAAAAGAAGTTAACCTCAAATGAAGGCCAAGGACACTATCAAGTATACATCTACTACTTCCCCTTTGCTGGTTTTGACACGTTGGAATCAGCAAAACCTTATACGCATACATATTCAAGATCGTGTTTGAAGAATTAATAAGTTTAAATCTAGTCCGTGAGAATCAATTTCAAGGCTTTTAAAACTATGAAAGTATTTCCAAGCATTCCTACGTCTTTTACAAACTATGAGGTGTTGGCAATATTGATCGAATGTAGTTTAAGGCCTATACTCACTAAGTCTTATATTACAAATAAGTCCTTGAAGTTTGAAAAAAAAGACATCTAAAGCACTTATAGTTAATATAAATTAACTCCCCTTGAAATTGTGATCCGTCATTATCAAAAACTTTATCCATTTATTTCGTGACTTATTTTGAAAGACCGTTTTAAAAGATAATTGGATGACACATTCTCCCCCTCAAATGATGACTCGTTTTCTATTTAACGAGCTATTGTCATTGTTTGAGTGGTCGAATTATGTTTGAAAATCTTTGTGATTGCTGAAAACACAGATTCATTATGAAGACAACTTTTTACCAATAAAAATAAGATTTCTCTTATTTTGACACATAAGCGCACTGACGCGTACACTTATGGAAATATAGAAAGCACGGGTTGTGATGCAAAGTAATCACAAGCCTTTGCAGGGTCATAAAGTAGACCATGCCCGAGAATAAATTCCCGTTGTTAGAAACAACTGTCTTTTTGATGACATGTTTTCCTCAGGGTGAAAAGCGGGTTACTATCTGAAATAATAGCAAGCCATTTGGCATGTTTTGAAAACATTTGGAACTTCTGCTCGAACTTCATTTACAGGCTCGTATCATTATTGAATGACATTTCTAAGACCGTAAATATTATCGATTTTCAAAAGACATGCCATTATTACCTCTTTTTATATTTCCTCATGCTTTAATTTTTTCTTTGGTTTTTAAAATTTTATATTTTTGTATTTTGTTTTTATAAAAATTTTGAAAAATGAAAA
Source organism: Tanacetum coccineum (assembly GCA_026074375.1). NCBI lineage: Eukaryota > Viridiplantae > Streptophyta > Magnoliopsida > Asterales > Asteraceae > Tanacetum > Tanacetum coccineum. The sequence continues at coordinate 83,924 of BQNB010000408.1, read as the reverse complement.
ATCTTTTTGGTTTTTATGGTTTTAAAATATATACTTATGATACAGGATATTTGAATAGGTACCACTACTATTCATCAACTTCATCTGCCAATTGTTTCAGAGTCTCCGGCGTAAAACTTTGCATTCTCAGCTTGTTGATAAGAAATTCAATTCTTTTTCGGCCAAGAGCTTTAGTAAAGATGTCTGCCAGTTGATACTCCGTATTGACAAAGTAAAGTTCGATCACCCCATTCTCAACATGCTCCTTGATAAAGTGAAATCTGATGTCTATATGCTTGGATCTGGAATGTTGAACGTTGTTACATAATTTAAACAATTAATGAAGACTTGATATCACTCCACACTTACATGTACTACGATTACATGCACATTTAAAGGGGTAGCTTTTAGTTATGATTAAAAACACTTCAAAGTAAACCTTTTTTGATAATTTATATCATAAAACTTTGAATTAATTTTTCAATATTTTGGTTTGTAATGGTGATGAAAACCCTAAAAGACCTACCATGGTACTTAATGTTATGGATTTTAAAGTGTGGTTAAGTAAAGTATTCAAATCCCATGATCCAGCCAGAACCGGAGGGATCTACCCAGGGATATCCACTAGTTAGTGTAGAAGTCCTTATGATTAAAAAAAGGAGAAAAAGTGAGAATCGGGAATAATGCCGACTGAGATGGAGCAACACTGGAACCAAACCCAACAAGGTGTTTAGTATGAAGTCTCGGAAGCATGAAGTGGGTGAAGAATTGAAAAGAAAATATAAGGTTAAAGGTGAAAGAAAGAACCCTCTATACACTTAGGCAAAACCGGTCAATACATATGTTGTCATAATCACTTAAGTTGTCCTGCCATTAAAGACAGACATGGACCATTGACGCTATGCACAAACCCTCCCAGCCACTCAAAGTCGGAAAGAATTTGTTTCAAAACTCACGGAGATACACTCATTTCTATTGACTTTCTCACTCCGAGTTAGTTGATATTGAAAAGGTGGCACTCAACTCCAGCCTTCGATCACTAAAATTAAAAGTGCACTATTGAGTCTAGAGCCAAAAGAGATCATCCATAAATTCCAATAGGACCTTGTCATAATTTAGCTTTGTTTATCTCACACAATGTAGAGATATCAAGTAAATCATTAAGTCTACCAAGATCCTTGTGTTTTGCCAGAACATCCGAGTGATATACTTAGGTATTTATAATGAAGATGAAAATCTGCTTGACCAACATCAAACAAGCTCATTGAAAGGTGACTTGTGCATTCTTATAAATCAGCTTGTGACAACTGTAAAGCAACAATGGTTCGATTCTTTATAAATCCAAACTTTTCAGGTATTTAATGGATCAACGTTAAAGAATTTTGAATTGCTTAAAACCTCCGATGAAGTCACAAAACCACTTTAGCAAGTACACGTCGATTGATTTTCAAATCGATTTTTCTATATTAATCCGGTAATATTAACTCACGATTCACTCTTATTCGGCTGTCTGCCTTTGAGACGTTCCGATAATGAGAACATTCTAATACGATGAATCTAATACTTATTAGGTTAGAAAAATCAATACTACAGCTGAAATCCTGTCAAGAAGATTCTTCTTAAATTGAATCTATCTGATCCACAGGTCGATCCTCACGATTTGAAGTGTTACACAACCAAACCTGGCGAAAGACAAAGCCCATATCCTTCCTACCGCCTTATTCTAATTGTATTTTTATGCATTATTAAAGATGGTGGTGGAGGTACCTGATTCCAGCTGACTCACAAGATCCATAGCCACATGCTCATACCCGATAGACAAACATAAGGACTTCATAAGGCACAAAGTAATATTTCAAGACTTCCGCTACTTATGATAACGGAACGACTTTCTCGAAAGTTACAAGTATTAGAGTTAACGAATCTCAAGAAAGACGAGCATTAAAGTTTTCAAGACAACCATTCAAGAAAGGTATGAGACATGTTTGGTTCAGAATCACAAATCAACAAATGGCAAAGATCAAGATTGCGAGAATTGTGCTTGGTTGAAGATCTCAAGATGCTCAAGATTACAATGTTAAATACAAGTTCAAGGAACAAGCTCAATCCAGAAATCAATGATCACTACAACATACTCACAGGAGAATGTCAAAAGGATTAGCTAAAGACTAAAGACAAAGCATTGTATAGGATCCCGAATTCACACAAACATGTATAGATCTAGAGAGATCTAGAGAGAGAGAATGGTTGAGAGAGAAACTAATAAAAACACACTTAAGAGTGTGTGTAAAATGACTAGATGTTTACCTCTCCAAGTTTGGAAGAGGTATTTATAGTTCTTGACAATACACCGTATTAGTACACGGTTCATACCGAAGTCATACGTTTACCATAAACAACACTATATTGAGACCGTAAAATTACACGGGGTGACCGAGTCTTTTTCTAATATCTAACAATCTCCCCCTAAGGGAGGTCACCCCTGAAAATACTAAACTTAAGCTCTTCAATCTTCAGATTGATCTTATGTATAGCTCGTAAACGTTTGATTTCATTGATTTGTATCTTGTGATATGAAGTAGTGCACTTTAGACTTTTTAGTCTATAGCTTACTTGTATGTAACTTAGAGCTTCTATAGATCATCATCCAACAAAATCTTTAATCATCACATGTGATCTTTGCCATCTAGTGAACTTGTGTTAGTCGGATGATATGCTCGCACTTTTCTTGATCTTGAAAGCTTGAATATCAGAGTTGCTGAAGCTTAATAACAGATACATAACTTCATGATATCTTCGAATGAGTCATTTGAGAATGAGCACGCGGTTATGAACTTGATTTTGTTGGAACACGGTATCTCCATCTCCATCTTTAAATGTTCCTGTAATAAAACAGTTAGCAATAAAGAGAAAATTGGTTTGTAAAAACAATCGATGCGATACTTTGCAAAAGAGTTTTGTAACACATCGAAAGTTTTATTTGTTTTCCAAAGTCCAATAACCGCCATTCGTATACTGGAACAAGTTTGATTTATGTAATTCGCACCGTTTTGTTTTCCCAGTTTTCACAAGTTTAATCCAATAAGAACTCAAAATCACCTACCATGACTTGTTTGAAGTTGGCACAAGCAGATTTCCATCTTTAGTGTGAAACCTTACTATCACTCGGATGTTCTGGCAAAATCACAAGGATAATGCGTAGGACTCTTAAGATAAAACTTGTAATCACAGTGTGTGAATAACAAAAATTTGAATTGGTCTAACGAGTTAACTGATGATCTCTTGGCTCCTCAAAAGTGCGTTTTGATTTTAGTGATCGGAGGCTGGAGCTGACTGCCACCTTTTCAATACCGACTTACTCGGAGTGAGTGAGTCAGTAGATTACATGTTTAGTCTCCGTGAGAAATGAAACAGAAATCTTTTGGAGAGTATTCTTATTGGCTGTTGGAGGTTTTTCATTGCCTCATTGGGTCCATGATGTCACTTCAATGTCAGCAATCATCTTAGTGATTCTGACAGCATATGTATTGACCCGGTTTCTGCCTAAGATCTTAAAATGCTTCTTTTCTTACCACCCTTATCCTAGCATTCTTTTCCATTCTTCAACCCTTTAATTGTGCTTAACAAGATTCCAAGACAAGAACCTTGTTGTTTATCAACCTACTAGCTCCAACTCAGTTGGCACTAGTCCCTTTTCCTCAAAATACACCTTTGTATCATACCTAAGGACTTCTAACACTAACTATGATAGTCCCCTGGGTAGATCCTCCGGTTCAGGCAGGAATCATGGGAAAACAGAGTACCTCACCTACCATCCTTATAACTTCGATAACAGTAAATACATGGTCAGTCTTTTGGTACAGTTCACCTTGCCATAAAATCACTGTTGAAAAACTCAATCAGGTACTTATGATAAAACTATCAAAGTGTTTAGTACCCGATTGTTTTTGCTTTTCAAAAAGCTCCCCTAACATGTGCATCGTATTCTGAAACTGTTTAGCACATGTATGTGAGTATACACTTGAGTAAATAGATCTCCATTTCTCCCCCTTATAAACAAAAATTTCAATCATTTGACAATTTTGGATTCAATGTTAAATATGTTATAAACTTTCGAGAAAAGTGTGCCAATTATTCACAAGCCGTGTTTGGAACATATTAATCTCCCCCTCAATCATTGAAGGATATATAAGATAGTGATGAGAACTGTAATTTGAAAGATTTTGAATTTCTTAATAAATTCTTGAAACATGTACTCAATCACTATTTATATTAGCCTATAAATTAAGTCTACACTACACATTTATATATTCACAAAGATTATTCATGAACAGGACTGAAAAGTTCAAACCTAATAATGACTAGTCCCTTTTGTCCATGTACGCAGTCTGTATTCCGTCCCGATACTCCTCCTTTTGAAGTTTGTGCATAGCTTCCCCTTAATCAACACCTTTCATGAGTAGTTCATAGCCTTCTGTAATTTGCATTAAGAATGCTTGAAGTCTGACGCCCAAATCGATGAAGTACACAATTAATTTGAAACCGTAACACCAAAGTTAATTAAGTCCCGGATGTCTAATTTCTCTTAACATAATAGTGATGATATGTATTGAAACAACCAAAACAACTAAGTCCCGATATCTCAATTTATACCCTCTCATTAAACGAACTGATAACACCTAAGATAACTAAGTCCCAAATGTACACTTTACTTTCTATCGGAAACTGACAAACTAGAGGAAATATCATACGTATCATACCAATAGGTCCCTCTTTGATCAAATATTTCTACTCATTAAAACACCTTGGTGATTGACTGTTAAAGGAATCATAATTGAATCAGTAACCAATTTCTCACGCTCTAATCAATCTTCTACACACATTATCCCTGTATCTCACTGAACATACCATAAATGACAAATCTCTCTCTCCATGGTGGTTGAATAGCGCACCAAAAAGTAACACGATAAAACCTGATTTTCTCGTGCGGATAAAGACGATTTGTTCTTCCCGAATGGGTCCCACACTTAAATAAGGCTATGGATTCTATCCACGTTAGATGTTGTACCTTTTAGTGTATTTACTCTTCCCCTTGAGTATTTCGATATCTCAGAACAGAAAAAAAAATATATGCAGCACATGCATGAATCGTGTTCGTAAATTAATAAAACTTAAATCTATCCCTATTGAATCAGTTTCAAGCTTTTAAACGACGAAAAATTCCAAACATTCCTAAGTCTTTTTTTACAAACTATACGCGTTTGCAATAATAGTCGTATGTATTTAAATCCTGAATTCACCAAGTCTCAATTCAAATAAGTCCGCTAAAGTTTGAGCAAAATGACATCTCATGCACAGTAGTTAATATGAAATTAACACCCATTAAATTGTTATCGTCATTATCACAAACTTCAACTGTTAATCCTTGACTTATTTTGAAAGACCGTTTAAAAATTATTTGACACTTGTCTCTAGAAATTTCACCCCTCAAATAAGACCCTTGTTCTATTTAAAATTGTAGTCATTGTTAGAGTCGTATATCTTTGAAAATCTTTTCGTGATTACTGAAAATATTGAATTCATTGTAAACAACATTTTCCCATTGAAAAAATTCTCTTATTTGACAAATAATGCACTAAAATGTACACTTATCTTATATGCATGGATATGAAATAATCCATGCCCAGGTAAAAATTAATTACCCTGTGTCAGGAACAGCTGTCTTTTCACACATCGTCCTCAGATTGAAAAGCGGGTTGCAGTCAGAAATAACTGCAACCATTGTCATGACCAAAACTTTGAATGTTTGTTAGAGTACTCAATACCGAAAAGTCTTCTCTTTTTCGATGCAAGGAAAAATCATTGAGACAGTATTTTCCTTTACGATGATGCCCGGTTATGCACAAAAGTACAATAACCATTTTTTTATTATTAATATTAATTAACAGATGATGTTTTGATGATAATATAAAGCAGTTAAGTTTTGTCAGAATCCCAGTTCTGCTGAGTCAAACTCTCATACCAATCCTTCTACAAGATAACAAAAACCGATCACAGGAAGGGCTTTCATAAATTAATCAGCTAATTGGTATTCAAGTTCTAACAATATAATTTAATAATAACAGTTTCAACCTTTCCTTTATAAGTGAAAACTGAGTATGGATGTGCTTTGCATGAGAATGTTTGTACGGGGTTGATGAATATTCTATGTCTGACTGAGAGTCGCAAAACAACAATTTTTTTAGTTGAGCCATAATCTGAAAGTTGATGTCCTCATCCACAATTACCTTTAGCACAACTTGCAGATAACCCACGTACTCCTTCCTCTGTTTTCTCTGAAACTTTGCAGTGCAGTTTTGTTTCTTTGACTTCCAGCTTACAAGTTTTATCACCAAGAACTGTATCCCCAGAAGTCTTTTCGAGTATCAAGCATCCGCATGATCAACCTCTGAAAATGCTGTTATTCAAAGCCAGAATCCTTTGGATATCAGAGTCCCATTTTAATGTACCCTTAGTATTTAAAGATACTATTTAACCTCCTTGAGAGCTTTTGAGTTGCGGCTGATAACGTTCACATAGCATACTGCTGCACTAAAGTCTGGTCTACTATGATGTCAAGTTACATGATGACCCGATTTTACTACGATAATCATATTGGTCTAAGGGTTCTACCACTCAAATCTTCATCAATTTGGTTTTATAGCAATGACGTACCAATGGAGTGACAATTTCCAATATTATGGCTTTTTCAGAATTTCTAAAGCGTACTTGGCCTATTGATAAAAATACCTTTTGGGACTGGTGGAATCAAGTCCAAAAAAGAATTCATCTCCCCATTAAGGACATTTCAAATCTTACTATGCATTAACTTTTTTCAAATCTTTTGAAGTATTTAGGGTTAGTAGACCAAAAATTATGTCCACAACGTAAATCTGCATAAGTAGAATATCCTCCCCGTATTTTAACTTATTAAATTGGGGTCAATTGTACCTTTAGAAAAGCTTTGGACATCAGGAAGTTTGATAGTCATCAACAAGCTAAAAGCTTGCTTTTAAATCCATACAAAGCTTTTCTATAATAGACTTTTCTGGATGATATGATCAATGAACCCTTCCGGCATGAGCAACGTAAACCTCTTCCTTCATTGTACCAATAAGAAATCCGTTTTCCACGTCCATCCTGATAGATTGGTAAAGACTTTGTGCTGCAGGCAACAAAAATCCAACCTGCTTTTCCAAGCGAGCAACTGGAGCAAATGATTACTCAAAATCATTACCCTCTCCAACATAACCATTAGCAACAATTTCATGCTTTGTTTGCAAATACAGTCAGATCTTCAACCTTTTGTTTCTTCCATAACCACTTTAGCTTAATAACCATCTTGCCAAATGATTTTGTCGATGAGTTCCCAGACGTTTACCTGTGAACTGATAAGGTCATCTGCATTGCTTCGAACCATAGCAGAATCACCATTGCCTCCTTAGATGTTCTTCTTCAACAATACTCACCTTGAGCGCGAACATACACATTTCAGGAACTGCGGCCAGCAGTCATCTTGTTTGAACTGGCATGTTGGATTTTCCACGAACTTGTTCTAATGGAATTATTCTCTGGTCCATCGGTAATCATGACAAGTGTGTCTTAAATGAATGCACATCGTATTATCAATGTTGCGTGAGAAATTCACCAATTTCTTGTACCGTGGACAAAAAGGATTGATAAATACATCTTCTTGAAACGATGCATTCGTGCTTGATTATTGTTGTTTCTCAGCTTTACTGTGTGTTTGATATTAATATCATCAAGTAAAGACTGAAGAGAAATTCCAACCCTTGTTTTACGAATCAGTCTCTCTCTGTAGAACAACATTTTGTCTGGGGCACGGGCAGAATGTCATAAAATCTGACGCTTTTGTTTATTTGAGAATAGGACTGAGGAGATAATGTCAACAGACCGACCTCTTTCGATTGGCCTGAGTCTGATCGATTTGAACAGACGTCATTTCATGAAGCACGATCCTGAACTGCTAAATCAGGACCAATGAATTGAGGCACGGGTCCTGAACAAAATTGTTCAAAACCATAAACTATCTTGAGATAGTAGAACCTCAACCATACCCATTTCAACACAAAATGATTGGCTCCTCATTTGAGTCAAAGTAGCTCCAAAAGGCATTGCTGTTAGTTAACGACATCATGTTGAAATTGACAGAAGGATCGCCAATAACATCCTCTACGATGATTCTTTGTCCAACTTAGTGATAGAAATTAAAACAGTTTGAATAAGATGATCAAATTTAAATAGAAATGACCCCTTGTCAATTAGATTTCTTCAAAACTAGAAGTTTTGAAGAAATAATATGAAGATTGGTGCATTATTAAAATTATGCATTTTTGATGTCCAAGAATTTTATTCTTCAACACCTTGATGAGTGACTTGATATTGAATAATCCTGATTTGATGGTGAAGTACAGTAGATTGTTCATCTTGGAACATTGGTAGCTGATAGTGAACCAACTATATCAACAGCTCTAAGCAATAATTAGCTACCACACTGGGAAACAGTTTCAAGTGTGGTAAGAGAATAAGAACTCATAAACAATTGGTTACCTATAGATACTCATACTCTTTTACTTGGTTGTGTAGAAACAATGGGTGTTGGAGAAACTGATATTTGCACGAGTTCTAACTGATGTATCCAGGATTCACAAGAGCAAGGCGCAGTCCCCTGAACTGATTTTCACAGGAGCCTGACTTGACCCCATTTCAAGAACTAAACTGCTCTGCTATAGTGCGATGTTGGAGTTAAAGTTGTAATGAATATTCTTGACAGGAGTAGATACTTGGATTAGGAATGAAGATCGATAGACTGAAGAATCAGTAAAGGAACAGATGAAAGAAACTGTTGGATAGAACATGACCATGGAATCAACTTCGGTTTCCATGTAGTTTTTTCCTGGTTCATCTTTCACTTATATATTTCTTCAGGATCAGCTTAGAATCCTCATTTTCATCCCTACAATATCATTCCTGTCAAATGTCACTGACCACATCAGCTTCCCACTAAAGAATTATCTTTTTCCTCATCAGAACCCCTGGCTGGACCCAGTTCCTTCATGAGCTCTAGAGATTGACTGTGGACACACAGGAACCCCTAGAAAATGTTACCAGTTCCTTCATTTGAGGACCATCAGTTCCTGTTGTCTCTTGCTCATTTCTTGCCTTTCCTTGAGAGCTTTCATTTATTGTCAGCAGCCTCTTGTTCACGATAAGAGTTTAATACCCTTGAGCTCTTAGACGAATTAGAAGACCTCTTCTTGACACAATAAAGGAATCACAGAAAGCAATATCAGACTGTCTTTCTTTGTGTGGCTCAGGTTCAAGATTCACTTATCATCAGACTTGTGTCTTGATCTGGATATTGTTTGGATAAGCAGATTCATCAGACTCCCTGTTTTTCTTTGTGAACTTTGTGATCATCTTTCGAAGGAGGCGAGCTGACGTTTTTATTTCTAAAGCGCAGATTCGGTCTTCTTCTCTTTGCTGCCCTACCCTGTTTTGATCCATCTGAAGCCTTCATCATCATCAACGTCTTCTTCATCATCACTACATCCCTTCTCTTGTGGTCATTTAACCTTACATAACTTCCTATCCACGGCATCTTCATCTGCTATTTAAAGCTTCCATAAAGAGCATGTATAGATGGTAAGTTGGCAGATTTCTGTTTTGCAGTCTTGTTCTTATTCATGTTTGAAGAGAGCCCTCTTTAGATCAAATTCTTCAAGAGCCACCTTGTCGTTGACCAGATGGAGTAAGTTGAATCTTTTTGTCTCCTCACCTTGTTCCCTTTTGATTCTTGAAAATCTCCTTGAGCTCTTTTTAGATCTTGAATCTTGATGGACTCTGGGCCAGTAAGCGCAAAGTATTTCTCGATGGAAATCTGCGTGTCATTCAAAAATCATATGGGATAGACATCATCAAGTTTTGTTCCTAGAAATTTATCAACAACCTTAGAACTTGATTGATGAGACCAAAACATCGCAGAGTGACCAGTCTTCTTGACTTCAGACATCTCTGCGTCTAATCTTGCCACTCTTAGCAGAAGGGCGATGAATGGAGTGATTTCAGAGAATGTGGTGATGGTTATACTTCCGTGTTGATTGTAGAATACCAGTGACGACGGCATAATAATAGACATCTGTAAGGGAGCAATCACTGAGGATTACGTTACTGTCTGATACTTGTATCAGTATGGTGGAACAGACACCTCTATAACATTAAGATTTCTCCGTTCATCTTTGGTTGGTTTGTCAAAAGAAATTGATCCCCAAAGTTATAAGTGTCAACGAGATTTGTTCATGGGAAGACTAGACCCAGAATGACTTCTGGATTTTCTTGATGACCTACGTCTGTTATGAGTCTTCATTTTCATGACCTTTGGGTCTGCGCGAGGAATTCATCATCCATGTGCTCAGGGTTTGGTCCAGCAGAGACACATGTAATTTTTCCAGATTTAACCATCTGGTCTTCTTGCTTGGCTCAGGGTCTGTCCAGACACAATTCTTGCATGAGTAGCATGAACTTCTCTTGCAACACTTCTCTTCAGCTTCATTAAACTGATAAGAATTACCTAATTCCAACCTAAGTCTTTTTAGGACATGTTTCATGCAGAGTGATCTCTAACCCTTCCGAAAAGATCACACTCAGAGTAAACCATTTTTCATCACGTTTGAAAGCTATAAACCCCATCTTTGCATCATTAACAAAGTATTCCATAACACTGAATGAAGAAGAAGGGAATTTACTGATCGCAGTAATGACCCTAACAAGTTTTGTTCTTGAAATATCAACTGAAAAGGTGGAAGATGATTCTTCTGCAACTCTGTATATCTTAAAGAATATCCATTTCAATCTTAACTGTTTTCTGAGCAATGAAGATCGATCATCTCATCTTGTAGGTACAAGTAGCAGAATATACCTTCTGCCATCGTATCTGTTCAGGAAAATCAACAAAGATAGACAAACAGACATATAGAATAACTTTAGATAAATTAGATCGCCTAGTTTGACATGCCCTTGAATAATCAAAATTAGCACAAGATATTCCACATTAGATCACTGGACATTGGTTAAGTCAACATTGGTCAACCTTGGCCGATGTCAGAGATAATTCTGATAGGCTCGAATAGACAAATAAACTAATGCCTGTATAGAGAGTCAACAAAACAAATGGTCCTTTAATAACCTAAGAGGTTTATTGGGCTTATTAGCCGAAGACATGACAATTAGCCTAAGACGCTGCCCAACAGATCACAAACCGCCAGTGCAGTAGTACCATCCGCATCAGAATATGCAGCCGCTATCTAACATTAAGCAAGATCCAAGGCATTTTAGATTATCTTAATCTCCTAGCAGACAGATTTAACACCCTACAGACATATTTTAACACGCCTACATCTTTCACATTTACATTTTATACACATACACAGACCAAATAAACCATTTAATCACATTTTAATTCACTATACTCCACCATCAAAAATTGCATGATGGCATTTCCATATTAGATCATAGTGAAATATAATACCAGCCTGAATGAACGTTGGTCCACTTAAAAACGAACAAGCATGAGAAATAATTAACTGTTAAATTAAGAATGGACAAACACAAGAATTTCTCTTCTTTGAATTAACGCGCACGCTGACGCGTACACTCTCCCTTTGAGATAAAGCGAATAGGATCAAACAAACATAGAATGTTTCGAAAGAACTCAAACCAAAAAGGATTTCTCTTCGTATTAAGGATAAATGCACTAACCACGTACATTTTCCATTTATCTGAAGATTGTGTTGCAATCTAACATTTTATACAAGCCATTACCAAGACTCAAAACTGGAATTGTTTTGTTATATACTCAAGACCGAAAAGATTTATCTTTTCGTTGTTAAGGATAAACACTGACACAACAACTTTCTTTTCATCAATAGGCTACACCTTTCTTTACTTAAGGAACAGGCTTGAAGAGATGCCAACAGACGCCATTTGACATTAAGGAACAGATAGAACTGATTGTCCAAACTTCTCAAGATGAAGAACGAGGCTGAATGAATGAACAGACATCATGAACAATAGGACCGAGGCTTAACTGCTGTGATCAATCTTCATTTGATGAAGAACGGAGCTTGAACAGTTTTATCCAAAATCGCATATGATTGAAGAACGAGGCTTGAACTGCTGTTGTTCGAAACCATCATTGAAGCATGTTCAACCAGATTGAATCTTGAACTCCTGACTATGAGATATCATCTTTTTTGTACCAAACTCCGAGTCTTTCCTTTAAGAGATTGAATAGATGTACCTGCACTGATAGGAAGTACCTGCACTAACATAAGATGTTGATTGCAATTCTATATGTTTAGTGAGTATCATCAGATATGGAACGATATGTTAGGTTCACTGTAAACTTTGGTTGTCTATCTTGAACACCTATCCAGTAGGTATCCACCTAAGACGAACAGTCTTGACAATTCTACCCGATGTTTGCCACCAAGACAAATTCTAGATGTGGGTTTCTCATCACAGCGAAGACTTAATAAAGTAAACCATGACCAATACCATTCTGCCTACAAGGTTTATGAGTGTGGCTTGGTTCAACGGGATTGTATTTGTATTGTGATCTTGGACTGAACATAGCCCGAAATTCCACCTAAATCAGACTTTATTATAAAATCATCATGATTCGAATTAAAGATATATTTATTACAAAACGAACAAACAAATTGTTTGAGTCCAAGAAAAACTAATTCCTATAGTGATCTACTAAGGCGCACCATTTGAACATCTACCACTACACATAGATACAGTAGAACTCCTAAAATATGATTCCTAGTTTTGTGTACAAGCTTTAGAGTGCAAGTGCTCTATTAAGCCATAACCTTATGACTAGAATCCTGTTTTTGTCTGTTCATTTCCCTAGCATCCTCTAAAAGACCAAGAACCATACGATTCTTTATGACTATTCCTAGAAGTATTAGGTGCATTCCACTGATGAGTTTTTTGCAGCCAGATTCTCAACTTTCGCAAATAATAGATTGACTGTTTTTTTACAAATCATTTTTCTCATCACTTGGAGAAAACCGAGGTCTGAATTCTAGGTCATTCAACGTAAACGCATTCGGTGCTAACAACTAATGTTTCTAGCTGGTTTAAAAGCGATTTCCCCAAGATGATGCATTGGAACACTTAGTATCCACGCTATTTTCATTATCTTTCTAATTTCATTTATTAATGCCGCAGTTGCAAAAAACCATATCGTTGAATCTGAGCTTATTAAATCAGCATATTTCGTTAAACTATTGATTAATTTGATAATTAAAGATACACTGTGACGTTTATTCTGAACTTTCGTCTATTTAATCGAATCCAAAAATTCTTTGTAAGTATGTTTCAATGTCATTTTCTTTATGTATTTGCTCATTTGCTGCAAGTAAATTTAGCCACACTGTGTGTTCTAGATTCTGAGTTCAATCGATTCAATCACATCTGATACATACATTAACTTTTGGCAACATTACTGCTTCCTCACACTTTTAATTTGTATCTTCAATGTCACAAATTATTGTTATAAATGCCTTTATCGAGCTTTCAAATCATTTATCACAAAAAATTCACGAAATTCAAGAAGGTCCCTATTCATGCATGATTGTGATACTTTGAAAACTTTCTTCCTTTTTATTGTTATTGAAATTTCCAAGTGAAATACATTTTTTCAAGTTATAAAAATCTTTTGAAAGTCAATGTAAACTTCAACCAACCATATCTTTCTCAGAGAAGCTCAGCATTAAGCAAAGCATGTCTATCAATCTCATCCTCTCCTATGACAAATATTTGTTAAAGTAGGAAGTGGTAATTGCTATCAATATATTTCCAACAATATTGTGTCACAATTGGGATTCAATTTGCTCAGTATGTTGTTGTTCATTAGCAAAATATTATTAGAGTCAGACAATAATAGCCTCACAAATGGCTCCAATCGTTATTTACTGTCCGAAAATCTCAACCACATCTTTGTGGTATATATTCCCTGAACTGCTACTTGTATCCTGCTTTTCGGGCTTTTCCCACTGCTTTTTCTGTACAACCAACCCAGCATCAACTCTTCACGCATATACCTTTCCTTTGCCTTTGCATCTGAGTTAGTCTCTGATTGCTGAATGCAATGTTTGTTTCAGGCTCTAATCAAACGCTTTTAGATACAATCAAGCTGTCAACCATTACTTAACTGATTTGAATGAATCATCTTGAACTGCATCTAGACACTTGACTTAAATTGATGCCATGAAGTATTTCAACGTGCAACTGACTTTCATTCTCCTTTAGTGCATTAAGATCATTTTCATTTCATGCGTTAATACACCATATGTATTTACACGAACTCAATGAATGACCGCTTCAAGTGTTATCCAGTTCTCGATAACTCACGTAAGTACGCACTAGGTTCACAGCACGTGAAGTCTACGAAGTCCTGTTGCCAACCTTGATTCAAAGATCTGTTGCATTTACCCCTTTTGAGGCGAAGAAAATACCATGAACTGAGTACTGAGTGCATGACAACAAGTCTTGCATTAAACCCCATAGATTCTCTCTTTCAAGTTGTAGCCATAACAGATCCAGATTTGAAACATCTTCAATTTGAAGAAGTCAGATGCTCTTCACCAAAGAATGAGCGAAATAGTTGTTTAAATCATCAACAGCATAAGGCGAATAAGAATAGAGATCATGAAGATGTGTCTCGAGTTTGTCAAACCCATGACATGCATATGGAGTGCCTTTGTTTTTGTGAGCCTTTCGTCATTGAAGCTCCTCTCACTTTTTAATTAGATTTAGAAGAATCCATTGAAATTCGATGTGTGAAATAAAATTAATGAACTAAGTAGATAAGTGTGATTGATGTTGTGTTTTAAATGCAAATAACGTTCACGGATTTTATTACAAGTCTATGATTAAAAACCGATAAAAGATTAAAACGGGATTTTACAAAATCAATAGAAAACGTGAATGTATAATCGTATAGAGGTTAAGGTAGGTTGTGTTATGATTATGCAGTTAAGTCCTGTTAAGTTGACGATTGTTATTTGGCCCTAAAATTATTTGAATTTTGACCAAAACACAAAATTTACCCTATTACCAAAATTTAAATTTTGTGTAAAAATTAGCTAAAAAAGCTATTGAAAATTTTAATTATATACTAATTTTTCCCGCCCAAAATAATTTGAATTTTTTTAACAAAATTTGTACCCAATTGATCAAAATTAAATTGGTGTTAAAAAATGAGCCTAAAAAGGCTAGAAAAAATAAATTGTTTTTTTTTTTTTAAATCAAACCGCTGCGTATATGTTTCTATCAAACCGCCGCTTTGAAATCAACCAAACCGCCTCCTATTGATTGAGCAAACCGCTGCCTAACAGGCCAACTCGCCGCCAAGATCTTACTAGGCAAACCGCCGTGGTTTTGAAGTAACTCGCTGCCTAGTTTTGTTAACTCGCTGGATCAATAAAATAATCAACTCGCCGTGAGCAACTCGCTGCCAATAAACTAAGCAACTCGCCGTGAGCAACTCGCTGCCTATAATCTTAGCAACTCGCCGTGTGTTTTAGCAACTCGCCGTACCTTTTACCAACTCGCCGGCTATTATTTTCAAGCCAACTCGCCACTATCCTGTGTAAACCGCCGCGAACAAGCAACTCGCCACCAAATTTAAACAAACCGCCGCGAATATAATTATTAAAATTAAGCAACTCGCCTTTGACTTTTGGCAACTCGCCTTTGACTTTTTCCTAAATTTCCGGATCTTGTCCCTACCTTGTCAACTCGCCGTGAAGAACAATAATAAAATAAGCAAACCTCCACGAAGAACACTTGGACGAATTAAGCAAAATCAAGCCATATGATCTTTCTAGCCACGAAACTAAGCTACAACATACAATATTAAGTGTGTATATGACGATTAAACACACCTTAACTCGTATATCTTTGTGAATCTTCCAATATGAAGCAACTCTCCACGAAGAACACAAAATAAATTCGAATCTTTTAAGCTTTATAATCGAGCTAGGAGCTTGTAAATCACTTGTTATGGCAACAATACATCTTGTTTAACATGAAGAGCAAGAGAAACACCAAGATTAACCAACAAATTAAGCCCGAATTGCCTTTTGAGCCGTGGGCTTTTCTAAGCCAAAATAAGGACGAATTAGAGCTTATATAACCATAAGAATCAACCACGAATCCACTTAGGCTCTGGTACCAATTGTAGGATCGTTTAATTCATAACCTGGGTGATGATTCTTGTGATTGTGCTAGTTTCTAGAGAGAGAAACACATGAGAGGGATTTTCTAGTGAGAGAAAATGTGTTTAATAAGAAATGTAAAAATGACTAGCTTGCCTCTTCCAAAGTTGGAAGAGGCTTATATAGTTTTTACAAAATACCGGGTATTAGTACCCGGCTTAAAACCGAAAGACATACGATTAACTATTAAACTACGAACTATTATAAACAATAAATATACGGGGTGACCGAGTCTTTTACTCATATCTAACAATTCTCATTCCTAAAGAGAGACGAGATTAGAAGAGAATGTCATGAAACTAAATTTGATGAATTTTTTTCACCATATCCTCTTCGGTTCCCATCTTTCTTTGTGTACGTCAATTTTATAATTGATATAGCCGATTTTTATCAAATAGTGGATTTTATAATATTAAAATCTAGACTGACTAAAAAATAAAAGATATTTTGACCAAATTAATAATAATTATGTATAAAAGCATCCCAACGCGAAACACGAGTCTAAAACCTCGTTTTAAGTATGCATTCAACTACCCTTATAAAAAATGTGAAAGGTTAAAACATAAGATTAACCTGACCGGGATTTCTCCTCCGTGGGGTTAAGAAGTTAGGGTTTAACAGTGGGTCAGGCTGCTTTGAAAGCCGCCTCGCGAAAACTGACAAAACACGAGAAAACATGCATTGAAAATTAACACGTGTTTATTTCTTTCGCATTTGATACATTTGGTTTCCTTGCCCCTGAGGCGGTGGAGATACTCAACAGAGTTCAACGAGTTATGAACAATTATGTTATGACACCTAGATCTATAAATGTGGTTTTTAAAGGGATTAACTTTGCAATCCAAATAAAGAAGAGCGACACAGCTTGTTACTCGTTTGTATTCCACCATTATATAAATAATAAATAATAAGTTATTAAAATTAATAAAAATAATAAAAGATTAACCAACTATGACGCTTACCAATGTTATTATATTATTTGATACATGTCCAAGTGGGGGCTGTTAGATTATGTCCACGTAAAATAATATATGTCAGAAAAGTATATTCGAGCCTACGGGGACGCACGCGTTAATACGTAAAATAATTAATAATAAATATATTAAATGTAATATATTTAAGTTAGGGCTGCAATCAAGTCAAGCTTTTATCAAGCAACTCGAGCTCGAGCTTGAGCTTGACTCAATCAAGCCAAGCTTTTATCAAGCTCAAGCCTAAAAATTAGCTCGAAACCTAAAACAAGCCAAGCTCAAGCTTTTGATAGCCCGGCTCGAGCTTTTATCAAGCTTTTTCAAGCTTTAACATATAATAAATTCATATAACTAATTAAGGAGTAATTTGATTATTAACTTAATTATAATGATTTGTTTTATAAATAAATAAATAATGTATTCTAAAATGACTTTTAACCCTAATTAATCTAACGATTTATATTCTAGTGTTTTGTATTCTTCATACTTAGTTTTGACTTTTGAGAACATTAGCCAAAAGTAATCAAAAACTAATTAGTACTTTGGCTAATGTACGTTTTTGTTGGAATACTTTGTATGCTTGAAGATTGATTAGCACTTTGACTTATGTTTCTTTCTAATGTTGGACTTTGGTACGAGAATGTTATTGTTAGTTTTATTAATGTTTAATGAATCTACCTTAGTTTTCACTTATATTTTTTGTTTGTTTTACTTTATGCATACGTTTATTGATGAGTTTGGGCGTTTGGCTATTAAATACATTAATGTTATACACATTCAAGCTTTTCAAGTCAATCTCAAGCTTTAATCAAATCCTACTCAAGCCAAACTCAAGCCTATATGATTAAAGCTTGACAAGCTATCAAGCCAAGCTCAAACCTACTATTTTTTTTCAAGCCCTGTCAAGCTCGAGCTCGGCTTGACTCGATTACACCCCTAACTATGAGTAGTTGTTTTAATTTATTCCAAAAAAATTTAGATTCCCTCTAAAATTTGGTTCTTCCTAAGTTCCCGCCCCAAATCCTTAAATATAGCCCACTATGCTTTTTTTCTCTTAAATTTCATCCACTCATCAAACCGTAAGTTTATCTTAATTATTCACTATTTGTATGCCTTTTATAACCACCAGTAATCTTCTTCTAATAGTTGATCTGAGTTTTTCTAATCTTTATTCTATTTTCGCTCTCATGAAATTTTGTTAATTGTTCTACGGATTCATCGTTAGCAGGTTGTTGAAATCGAAAGGTCCACTC
>BQNB010000408.1:31910-55276 GCA_026074375.1 Tanacetum coccineum | reverse complement strand
TGATATAGTTTAAGTTGTCCTGAATAAGGTAACTAATAAAGGCTATGTCAGAATGGTTTATGCTACATGATGACTAGACACTTGTAGTCAATATATAATTTGTTCATTCAATAGTTGAAGAAGATACCACTGGACCCCTCGTAGGGTTAATCAGATGTATGTGTGGCCGTACCCAAAAACTCATGTAGATATGTCTCAATGATTTTTGGTAATCTAGATCAATCATATATACGAGAAACAGAATTGTTAATTAATGGAATGACTATTGATCCATATCCATTTTTAACATGGTATCGGAAACAAATAGATTGTAAATACTTAAATCATTTAACTATGACTTTTTGAAAGTACACTCAGGTATTTCTGGGAACATTGGCGTGTTGCTAGATGCATACCAATGTTGTTATATTTATTTGTGACATGTCCAAGTGGGAGCTGTTGGGATATGTCCATATCATAAATTAATATACGACCGAAAATACGTGAGCCTATGGGGGCACACGCGTATACACAAAGGATACGTTTATTAATGTAATTAATATATTTATTGTATATTAATTATATTAATATGTTTCACGAAATAATTAAACGGTCTTTAATTATAACGTTAGACGTTAGATTTAATTAATAGATATTAACAAGTGAGGGACTTGTTAGTACGAAAACCAAACTCGTGGGGTGTTGGTTGAAGGCCGGTCGTAACAAGGAAAGAAGTAGGGGTCTGAGTGTCGTTTCTAGCAAACAAGAGGAGGTGATTGACTCAAACTTAGAGAACAAGTTTGAAGCTTATATAAACACCTCTTAGCCTTACAAATCTAACGAGGGATAATACCCAAAAGTTAGTCGACACACACGACACAAAAGAATATCCCTTACCTCCTGCACATGGGAAATTCATTCTACAATATTGTAATCCACGTATGAAACTTGTGCATGAAATAAGATTCCATATGCATATTATAATACTGTACGCATGCTAATTATATGATTGGCATGCATGACATATTAAATGGATATTCCTTATACATGCGATCAGAGGTTTAATCCCTTATGGGATTCGTTCGTGTGACGAAAGGAAAAAAAAACAAGAACATCGTGTTATGTTGTTTTATTCGTGAAGAACAGACTAGCATCCTAGCGTATATCGGTGACGTGTAGTGTATGCACACCATAGAGGTTATCTACTTTGGTAACTTGTTTGGTTTAGCATGGTATTTATATTATACAAACTGTTCATCATCTCCCACACCAAATTCCCTGTCTCTACTACCAGACAAAACATCCCTCCCCTTTCTTCTCCCTTATGTCGTCCAACACCTCTACACACCTTATCCCCCCTAATTGCCACCTTGGCAATCCCGTGCAACACCATTGGTCCATGGATAATGACAAAGACTTGAGGGTTGAGATCATTTAGCTAGGTGAGCACACAAAATTAATGGACATGATTGGCTATGGATCTCACTCACACAACAAACACACCCTTGAGATGTCTCTTTGAAGAAACACACATCAAAAGGGACCTAGAACCTTCTACGTTTTGATATAAATAGGCATTGTAAGCCATTTGGCAAAGGGAGTCTTTACCTAGTTAGTTTTTATTTTAGCTCATTTTAGTTTTAATGTAATTTTACTTTTCCTTGTAATGTTTTTCAAGTTTAATGAAATATAGTTTTGGTTCTCAAAATCTGTCTTAAGTTCTTATTGTTTTGAAGGTCAACTTATGTTTCAAAAGCCACTAAAAGCTCTTGTATTAGCTCTTTTATAACCTGTTTTCATTAAAAAGTATCTTAGATATATAAACAGTTAAGAAAATTTACAAAACACAAAGATAATTCACCCCTAAAGAATCTCTCAGCTTTTATGGAAGATAAGCAAACAATGGAAGTGCTTATGGACCCTACTAGCTTGTCTTTTGACAAGCTAGAGCTTGTAGATTAGCTTATTTATAAGCTTGTTGCCCTGTTTTGAGCAAGGGCTCTTGTAAGTCTCATTTTTCCATTTTTAGCTTATCTACTATTTTAGTGCTTATTATTGCTTATTGTCTATTTTTGTTTGCTTGTTTATGCTTATTTATGTTAGTAAATGCTTATTTATGCCTGCTTATAGTCTAGATATCATTTGTCTAAGTTTTCCTTAAATCTGTCTTGAATAGCTTATATAACTAGCATTATCTGTTTCAGCTTATTTTAGTGCTTATAAGTTGTTTAAATATGCTAAATGTTGCTTAATATGCTTGTTTAACATCTGGTCTTTGAAAAGTTTTAGCTTAAATAGCTTTTATCAAGTTAAAAGTACTAAAACTGTTTTTAAAGGGGTGTTTGGTTTAACCTGTTTAATGGGTCAAAATGGGTGAAATCTTGCTTTGTGATTTTTAGTCAGTTTTGATTAGTTAAAAGTAGTCATAAAAGTCATTTTGTTTAAGTTTTTAAGTGAAAAATATCAAAATCATTGGTTATACAAAGAGTTGTTTGAATCTGAGAACATATAGCTTATTATACAAGCTTATTTGATTAGACTTGTGGTTTTTATGAGATTTTGATGTTTATGTGTTTGTTTGAGTGTTAAAACAAAGTCCATAAGACCTGCATTTGTTGATTTGTGTTTTGCCATTCCTGTCAAAAAATGTGCTAAGTGTTGAAAATTTTGAGAAATTGCTTTTTCTTTTGATCATTGTGGCTTATTCAGTGTTTCAAAATGCTTTTTGATTGTTGTTATGTGTCCTATGTAGTCAAATCTCAATCTGTTTGTAGGTCTTAAGTTCATAATGTTCTAATTGTTTGCTTATTTATAAGCTCAAAAGTAGTGATTTGACAATATTGTGAAAATTTTCTAAGTGTTGAGAAATGAACAAACAGCTTTTTCATTAAGCTTTTTAAGGGCTTATTTGTGTTTCAAACTCCTTTTTGATTAATGATTATTGTAGCTTATTGTTAGAGCTTTTCAGTGGTATAACTCTTTAAGCCATAAGGTTCCATCTTTGAGCTTATTTTTAAGCACAAAAGTGCCCCCTTGCTGTTTGTATGCAGTTTTTGGCTTAAGTGAAATTTGGCTTATTTGTGCTTATCTGCTTATTTTCCTAGCTTAATTTAGGGTTAGTATAGCTTATTAGGTTAGTTTAAGTCAACTTTAGCTTATACCTCTTAGGTTAGAGCTTATTTTTAGCTTATTTGCATATTAGCTTAAAAATTTTAAGTTTTTAAGCCTTTTAGTACTTCTGTCGTTTATAGCTTATTCCAGCTTAATGTCCTTGCTTATTTTTGTTTGTTTTTGCTTATTAGGTTTAGTATTAAGCTTGTCTTAGCTTATTTGCCCGTGTACTTTGCTTATTAGTTTAGAAATTGCCAAAACAGTTTAGTAATTTTGGTCCTAAGGGTAAAAAGCCCACTGTCACCCTTTAGAGCTTATTGTTGTGCTTATTTGTGATTTATAAAAATAGTGTCTTTTCAAAAAGTGCTTATTTTTCAGTCTTCTAAAAAGTTGTTAAAAATGGCATTTAAAAAGCAAAAGGGGAATTGGGGAAGTTGAGGGTGAGCAGGACTCGAACCCTCAACCTCAACCCATTTCAACCCTTTAACACACACACTCTTTACCGCTGCGCCCTTGGGACTTTTTCGTTAAAGTCTCAAGGGCCTTGGTATTTAACACCTTTTTTAGGCCCATTTCCATAAATAAGCCGTAGCTTATTTGTGGCTTTTTAGAGCTTATTCGTTAAGCTGGGACATCCAGCTTATTTTTCCTAGGCCTTTCACATCATTTAGGACTTTTCCTGTTTTTTTTAGAATTTTTCATTAATATTTGTTATTTTTTATCATTTTTCGTAGAATAAATTTTTAGAAAGTAATTTAAAAATAGTAAATTAATTCAGAAAATTACAAAAAAATAGTTTTTAGATTTAGATTAAATACTTTTAGGTTTACAAGCTTTAAAATCATTTTTACCACTTTTAGATTTTAATTTCATTTTTAAGCTTTTAAAATTAGTTTAATAAAATAGATTTTTATTATAAAAAGTAGTTAAAAATAGTTTTCTGAGTTTTTATCATATTTTAGAATTTTCTAAGGTAGAATGTCATTTTTTAGAATTTTTAGGTATTAATTTGCTATTTTCTAAGATTTTAAATAGATTAAATTAGTTTTTAATTCATAAAAAATTATTCAAAAAGTCAAAAAAACATAAATCTTTTTTAGAAAAATTTCTTTTGTCATTTTTGAGGTTTACATGTATTAAAATCTTTTGTAGGGTTTTAACTCGAATTAGTTGATAATTTAGCGCGTTTTTAGGATCCCGGTTTTGCATTTTTAGTTAAAATAATTTTGCCTTAGTTAATTTTAGCTTAAATTGCATCAATTTTCCCGTAGTTTTAGACAACCAATCACAATCTTGTTCCATTCAAGCATTAATTCTCAAAACGACTCTCGGCTTTCAATTGCATTCCTCGTTGGGGAAACGACCCGGGAATCATACTCCCTGATTATTATAATTGTAATTTTTTTATTCTTACCCTCTTACCTTATTATATATTTATTTATATTTATATATATTTATAAAAAGGTGTAGTCTCGAAATTGATCAGTTTTTGGCGCTGCTACCAGGGAGGATTGTCTACGATTGTTGAAGCCGTTTGAAAATTTGTGTTTGAAGATCCTTCCAATTGAAGTTATTTTGTTTCTTTTCATAAAAAAATACAAAAAGAATTTTCTTTTCTTTTATTAGTATATATAATATAAAAAATCAAAAAAATCTTTAAAAAAAAAGAAAAACAAAAAATATAAAAACATTGTCTATAAAAAAGAAAAAAAATGTCACCAAGTTGGTAAAAGAACACCAACAAATAATACTTTCAATTGAAGTATTATCCATCAATAAGTTCCCGAACCGAAGATCAAAAAATTACCTTTTGTGTCTCTCGCGACGTACGGCTCATCTTCGAAAATTAAACAAACTCTCTTGTGCATTTTTCTTTTAAAGAGTTACCGAGAAGCGAGTTGATTATTAGGTTTAAGTGTCTTATCTCATTTTCCGTATTTAAAATTTATTGTGAATACATTGTTGAAAAACCAAAAAAAATAAAAAAAATAAAAAAACCAAAATTTTTTTTTAGTATAAATTTTCTTTTTAAATTTTAGTGCATGCGCACTCGTTCTCAATCTCGTAATTCTAACCGTCAACAAGCCACAATCGTCAACAAGACTTTCGGCGATGTCCACACCTTATACGTCTTAAATTCTCACTTGGGGGGGGGGGGGGGGGGGGGGGGGCCTATTACACCCATTTGTTTACATCCTTAACGCTCACTGGCCACGTAAATGTAACATGATCGTCACTACATTTAAAGCACATAGCAACATATAGCACATATCCATATAATTCGACGGCGCCAATCCCGCTACAAACAATAAGGTCAAATGAAAACAAAAATCAATTACGAAAACATGGCATCTGGATTATTGCTCGTTGACGAAAATTCATAAAATTTAACGTTTCCCATGGCGACTAAATCGTTGTTTGTCCCTTTCTCATCGCGTAGCATCATTGATTGATCAAATCATCAAGTTCGAAATACTCTCATCTACTAATTTAATAGCTCGACTTAGACGTTGGCTATTTGTTCCTCCCGTGAGAGAAACGGACATTCCTTTAGCTAGAATTCATCAATTAATTCGCACTCTTTAAGCCTTGGGTCGTCACGTCCCGGAGTAAGGGCCACTACACTTAACCGTAGGTCAAGTATCGTATAGTGTCTCATTAAAATCCTTGACGTCATCAGGTATACTTACGACTACACTACCACTACACTCCATTTCGGGGAAAGAAGTCTTCTTCACGGCCATCAGTTGATACATTTAAGGCGTCATACATCCAATGTAGGAGAGGTCTTCTCCATTTCTCACTTTCAACCTCGGGACTAACCATCTCAGCTTCACCTCTTTAGGAACTCTTTACATCTCCAAGAAGATTCCTTCTCAGTGTCGGTATCAGGTTCACACCCTTGATAGCTCAAATCTATCATTGCTTACTAGCACACCGACTATACTTGGTCTTGACACGTCTTCATAACAACCACACTCCTAGTTACTACGAACTATCCTTTAGACACCATCGTTCCGAATATCCTCGTAGGTATTTTTTGCTTCGGAAGAAACTCGGTCGTAATGACTCGCTTGAGATCTCTCCATGAGTTATAAGGATAGGGTTACTTGCCATTAAAGAATCCGTACAGGGTATAAACACAATTTTTCTCCTTTCAGAACTTGACCAATCCATTTATCTCAATTACCAAGCGTTTTAAGGGTGACGATTTATCTGACATAGCGTGGTTCTTCCTAAATTATGCAATTAGGTTGATCAGGTTATGCATAATTGAGGACCAAACGGACTTCTGTCCTTTTCGTCAAAACGTTTCTTTTGTACGCTACATTTGTAAGTTATTCCAAAGAAATTTTTAAAGAGTAAAAAATCAAATATTTCAAAGAAAGAAAAGAAGATAGCTCCACCTTTGTTTTATTATCTGACAGATAATAACGAGCTATTATTCATTCACATTATGTAAAAAAGGAATATATATGTGTATAAATTTATTTATATTAAATATATTTTATTATTTTATATATATATTTATATATTATAAATAATTCGAGGTTTTTTGTGTCACCATAGGGTCAGTTTTATGAAAATTTGAAAACACCAATTTTCTATTTTTTACAAAAACATTTATACAACATAGTCATTATGTTTCGCGCAACGCCAATTTTGTTCACACACAAATTGGTTATTGCAATTCAGAAGTTTTAAATCATCAAAGATTCATAAAACATCATTAGATACGGGTTTGTCAACGGTCACAACTAAGTTTCAAAAATAATACCACTCATGGTTTATGCAAGCAAGTAAAATGGATTATGAAAGCAAGTAACATCTACAATGCGAAGATTCGCCAGGCTTCACTCATAGTACAACCTATACAATGACACCTCCTCCTAACTCATAACCGAGAAAAATTACAACAATTGTAATAGCAACGCCAAGAATAACATACATACATAGCAAATTTTCCAAAAGGGATACATCATTGGCCTTAAAAGCCAGTACATCCAGCCGTAATGGTTCTAAGTTTCCAATACATAAACTACATATACATGAACTCTCTAGGTTTCTAAATTAAAGTAATAGCTAAAGAATGCACGATCACCACGCCGGTGACAAGATAAAACTCTGAGGTAATAATTATCCTCAATCCAATGAAACTAAATCTTGGAATCCTCCTACTTACTAGTACGTGGACGGTAAAAGTATGAGGTTTTCGTCTACGGAAAGCATTTCGAGTATAATTTCTAGAAACATAGGTCCATGCCAGAAAGTTTCAAAAACCAAGGTGAAATTACCATTTTGCCCCTATTCTATCAAGGCTGCCCTATACTTAAAATTTCATGGCTACACTAAATTGAGTGTATCTCCTAAACTGTGCGTCCGCAAAATCCGAAACGACTGCTTAAATCTAAGTTTGTTCGATATCTAGAACTTACAGTCTTACATATTTAGGTGTTGCTATATAAGTTTTTGAACTTATTACTCATTCAAATTTCGGTCTCAAATGTTTTTGACTAGTTTTGCCATTTCTGCGATATCTCATTCGTCGATCAGTACTAACTATAACTAACAGACTTAACTTTAATACTAACAGTATTAAGTCTGTTTACAATATTTTTCCTAACATTCATAGACCAAAAATATTTTAAAACATACCCAACAAGCTGCTATCCCAAAGCAATCCCCAAAGAAATTTTGACAATTTTTTTGTAGTTTACAAAAATGGGTGTAATTTGAAACTTATTGATACTTTTGATGTGAAACCAATTGGAGGTAATAGTCCTAAGAGCCTTCTACAGATACCTAAGTTTTCTTTTGAAAAGTTATTACAAAAATATGGAGTTATACTTTTTTTCCCAATGGTATACCAAATTTGACTAGTTTTAATAAAACGACGATATCTCACTCATCCGGAGGAGATATGATCCTATCCAAAGAACCACATACACTTAAGAGATATTACCACATCCATATTGGATTTCTCAGGTGCCTTAAGACCAAAAATAATTCACAATCAACCCCACAACCTGCTGGTTACAAACTGCCGTACAATCCATTTCAAAATCCAATCAAACACCATTTTAATTCCTTCAAACGCCAATACAAAGCCATACCCAATGACTTAACACTCTTTCAAGCATAAAACTCATGGATTTCCATAATCAAACATTTCATGACTTACTAAGTAGAGATCGACACGAAAGGATCAAAGCACAACACACCAACTTTATTCGAAAGTTCCAAAAATAGACGTTTCCAAACGACACGTTACGCGAGAATAAGTTAATAGTTGTTTTCCAAAACAATGAGGGTTCATGGGATGACATATAAAAGTCACACTTCCATCAATTGAAAAATCTCAAAACAATAGGTTACGAAACAACATATGCGATTTAAAAGCAATGGGAAAATATTCGAACTCGGAGTCGAACAATATGTCACCCAATGGAATCGACAAACTACGACGAATCAGCATCACCAAAAGATGAAAAGTAAAGTCGTGAAAAGGTTTCGAAGATAATCGTATGGCAACGATGTTTTCATCACGTATCAAAATAATTTTATCATATCGCACCGAATGTTTAAAGAAGTTAAACTCTTCGCAAGAAGCGAATATCAAGATATATATAATCGTATACCATAGAACGGATGCCGTATATATATCTATATACATATATATAATTATTACTTGTACCAAGTGTCAACCACTTGTTACGCACATAATATGCAATCAAATATACCACATAAGGCTTCTAAGGATCGGGAACGATGCGCGCGCGGATATCGGACAACGGTGAAGGACTCGTGAAACTTTTCCAAAAACAGTTGTAGTCCAAGTTTTGTAAAACGACTTAGTTCACTACAACTCGTGCTCTGGTACCACTCTGTAACACCCCCAAAATGCGATACGCAGCGGAATACAACGATTGGGGTGCTACTTCATAATACATGCACACGAGTCCCAGTAAACGTTCAAAGATACGTTTATAAAACACAATTTCATTTATTAGAAAGATCAGAGTTACATAGGTCCCAATACCAACATAGAAATTATTTCTAAAAGTCACAACACGACTTGATTTCTAAAAACATCATTTTTAATTTATGACACAACTTCACCGAGGCACCGTCCTTGATATCCGCGTTCCGTCCCATCCAAGCCATCAACAATACCTAACCTGAGATACATGCTTAAAAACGTCAACAAAACGTTGAGTGAATTCATAGAGTTTACAAATAACAGTTAGAACGCATATTTTGGTTCAACAAAACGTATAACGTTGGCTCGTAAGTCAAGTTATAAAAATATTGATTTCCAACTAAAGAGCCCGTGTACCGAAACTTAACACATTCATCCCGTAGGACGAAATCATGTCCGAGAAGTATGCCACTTCTCCTAATACTAACCACAAAATGTCCGTTTGACAGGGTGGTCCCAACGGATTCAAACCCCGGACAGGGTTGTCAAACCCAGGGGGGGGGGGGGTTATAAAAAAAATGGAGGGGTGGGGAAATGGGGGGGGAATAAAACAATAGATTTATTAGAGGGCATTAGCGTTCACCAACACATGGTAACTAACGGTCACACAGCAAAAAGGCATATACTCAGTAGTGAAGGAATCATATTCAAGTATCAAAACAGTTTGCGTTTAATTTCACAAAACAAGCAATATATCCCCCTCGCGGAGTTAAAAACATTGGAAACTTTAAAAGAGGCATGAACTCACCTTTTTTGGGGGATTCCCCCCAATAGCCCTGAAGATCAAATAACCGAAACAATTCACGGAAAATCAATGAACACGATCACGACCTATAATTTATGTCGCTCGATTATTATTCCGAAAAGTATAGTCAACGATGCGTACATCGTATCAACAAAATCATATATATGGTATATATATATATATACACATTCATACATGTGATGAGAAATCCACTTGCGCCTTAGATCCCAAAACCCCCACAACATTGAGTTATAATTGTCCCTCACGTTTTATCTTACGTGACTTTAATATAAGCGTTATAATTTCGATAACTTTCTATTTTTAGAAAGTTACTATTTTCGGAAAGTTTAAATATCTAAGTATATTTTTAATACTTATCATTTTATTTATATCCATGTACTTAGTTAAAAATTATATAAGTCTTATATGACCCGTTGACTTTTTAAAGTCATCATTTGACTTTTATACTTATATTTATTTTTACCCAAATCTGACCCGCGCCAATCGGCTCTTAATCACATATCACGATTCTAGTAAAAAGAGATTGTATGCGAAGCGATATTCCGAACAACTTTTTAGTTTTAGCCGAGACCCGAAACTCGGCGGAAAATGACGAAAATGCCCCTGCAAGAATCTGTTGTAACTTGTATTTTTAATAAAAACGCAGCAGTTTGACCATCGGTTTTGACCCGCTATATCACATTTTCGTGACTTTGACCAAAAAGAGATTTTATGTAAAACGTCATTCTGGACAACTTTTGTACTTCGCCGGAAGGCTGAAACGGACTCGAAAGTGCTCAAAACGCCCAACACAGCTGTTTGCAATTTATAAGTTTTTCAAAACTTGTTTTCGCTCTAGTTTCTTCGTTATTAAGAGTTAGAAGCTCTACCTTAAATCAAAATGATCGTCTCGGAAAGCTTTATCATATTTTTCAATCGAAAATCAGATCTTACAAAATCTCGTGCCTCGTTTTTCGTGTCAAACTTTCTGCTCATAATGTACTTTTTGTAAATCACACCAAAACTCATTTTTGACCAAAAAGCTCATCTAAAACACATCTAATATGACATATAATTTATACTTAACCCACTTAATCATTTTATAACATTGAATAACTAATCGGCGCAAGATCTAAACGATTTCATCACATGCACGCATCGAAACTAATTCAAATCGTAAAATAAATCAAGCAAGTATAATGAAATACTTACAAATGCTCAATAGAGCTAGTAGGAAAATAGATCGAGAAATTTGTCGGACCCTTCCTCGTTCCTTGTTGATGCTGCGACCAAACCAAGACCAAAACCCCAAAACCAAATCGACCCAAATAGATGACAATCAAATAAGCCACACCCTTGTGGTTTCTTGCTTGGTTCGAACCCCCAACCAAAACCAAAAACCCTCTTGTTTCAACCAACTCTCGAACTCACACAAAACCTTATTGCATGTCGCTTTTTATTGCATAGATGATCACATAGATTCCTTTTAAATAATTTGGGATGTCTAGAAAATCAAAACACCAAAAGGGTGTTTGTTTGTTGGTTTGTTCGAACCCAAAAGGAAGAAAGGGGTCAAGAAAACTCTTTCCACTTGGTTTTATGTTAACCTAATCACTTTTGGATGAGATTTAAATAGATTCCAATAAACAAAATTTGGAAATAGTTTTTGTAGGTGTGTATGTAGTTTCAGCCGAGCAAAGAAAAGCAAAAGAAAAGGAAGAATGAAGTTGAGCTATGTGTATCCTTATATGTATTTAAGGGGTTAGTCAAACTTGGGAAGTATAACACAATCATCATTGCTTGTATGGGAAACCAAAATAGGTTGAGTGTGTGAGTATGTAGTAGCCCACGGCTACATATGAGCTAGGAGGGCAATTCATCATTTTCTTGGTGTAGTGCTTAATTAAAATGTAAGCTTGACACCATTTAAGTAAGATGTGAACATTAACGCGAGCTTTGGCCAAGGTCGAGAAACAAGACGACATTCGTAAAAATAATTTTTTTTACCATCATAAAAATATATAAAAATAAATTTTTACACGAATATCTTATAAATATAATGTAACCATACAGCAAAGACACGCGCCGTCATATAATACATAACTATATGTACTAGCTCATGCTTGCATAAAAGTCTTATAATCTACCATCCCACCCACCCCCCCCCCTCCCCACCCTCCACTAAGCGGTCAAAACCCACTACGACATTACGCGATTCGTCTAAAATAATTATTTTTTTAAATTACTTTTCCGTTGTAATAAAATCAACGTATATACATTATTTACGGACCTATCACTGTCTAAAAATTTAACCTGGTCAGATGATCTCGCTCACTTCCAAACACGAATTTATTCCTTCACCTAATATCTCTCATTTATGAAGTAGCTAAGTTCGCGACTCTCGTCTATACGATGTCGTGAAACTCGGGTTGTTAAAGTTTAGAGGGTTGTTACATCAGCCCTCATAATATGGTCCCGTAATCGGTTAGGTTCCTCCCCGCTCATTGATCCTCCGCCGCCCCTTTTTTCTTGCTTGCGCTCGAGACGCTAGTGGCCAGTTTTTTAGGCGTCCCTAGATGTTTACAATGCGAGACTCGACGATAATTCCGTATGACTGAACCTCGACGGTGACACGAGTAACCCCCCCCCCCCCCCCCCAACAATTAATCACCATCAAACACCTCCACCCCCCACCCCCCAACCCCACCATCTCACAAACCATCCCCCCCCCCACTAACACCCCCCCACTAAACATCTCACTCACCTATCACAACCCACCCCCCACAAAACCCAACAACCAACCCCAAATTACAACCCCCCCCTACCACCCCCCCAAAAACAAACCCTATACTACACAGCTTTGTGGAGCCCTGTTGACTAGTAGCATAGACTATTGAACTCGTTTATTAAGAGACGTCGAGTCTATCACGTGTTGTTCACATTGAAAATCACAAAGTACTCGCGGAAACTCCCCCCCCCCCGCGTCCAACGCAATGTTCTTAGCTTCTATCAGATGTTCAACGTACTAAAATATCCTGCTCCATCTGCATCTAATAAACCCACGTAGTCCCAAACCCACGTAAACATACGGGTCAAATTTAAGCGCGCCAGATCTTGTTCTACGTCTCGCCCCCCCCGGTATAAGTGTGGGCACTTACTCTTCCTCTTCCATTAGAATTCAAGGTTAGACAAAACAAAAGAAGTTAAACTTCTATATCGTCTATTAATATTCCCTGAGTATTAAATTAAAAATTGCCTCACCATCAAGTAGTTTGACTTAAGTAATGGTTATGAGGGCCATTTAATTTTCTAGTGTGCAATCCAGTTCGCAACTGTGGTAATTGGGACAGTTTTGAAGTTTGAATTTTTTTGGCCTAGTATGAGTATTGGGATCTAATGGTAGTTAAGTAACACTATGAGTGTAGAGAGAGAGTGGAGAGAGAGTGAGATTTTGGCTGTAATTTATGAAGGGTTAGCAAAAGTTAGGGTTTTTAAGATTAGTAAAGATACACTAAAAATTCTGCATTTCTGATATAAAATATAGATCACTTTGAATTATGTAGTATATGAAGTGGTTAACGTTAGGCATGGTGTAAGGGTGGTGGCCCATGGGGTTAATTAACACATCATTATGATTGTTACTTGATGAACATTAAGCTTTTAGCTAGAATTATGAGTAAATGAATGGTTTTTAAGTCTTAGGTAATATCCATCATTTATGATTGTTACAATGGATTATGCCTTTTAGCTTTAGTCGGCGCTGTGCTAACACGTTTATTTTCTTTTGTGTAGAGTTGTGTAAGATATTTGATTCTCCAGTACAGCCTCGTTGGGGATAAACGACCCGGGAACACTCTATACTACTTCTCGGTATCATTGATCTTGTTGAGATTTGGAAGCTGCGTTTGAGCATTCAGGTGAGTTTCATAGTCCCTCTTTTCACATCGCTTTTAAATTGGGATTGAAATGATGCAAATGGATTTGAAATGTTCTAATTATTGTGATTATGTGTCTTTATTTTGAAAGTGTATGGACTTTACTTAGCTATTGTATGTTACATGCTAAATGCTTATGTGTATTTGGATCGGGGGTAACGTTCCTAACCATTTGTTGTGATATTGGATCGGGGGTAATGTTCCTACCCATGTGAAGTGATAGTTTTAATAGATTGGGGGTAATGTTCCTACCCAAGTGTTGATACTTGTTGGATCGAGAGACACGTTTCGTTCCCATGCTCGTTATGGTTACATTTGCATGTTAGCTTGTATGATAGTACAATAATTGTCCTGCCATGTTTGTATTAATCACAGTAGTTATTTATAAGCTTTGATTTTCTTGTCTTAAACCTATGTCTCTCACCAACCTTTGTGTTGACGTTTTTAAGCATCATTTTCAGGTAAACATAATGAAGATCATAGGAATGAGAGAAGTGGCTAGAGAGACCATATGATGCATGCAAAGTTTAAATCTCCTAGTTTCTTGTTTGATTTCATATTGAATGTTTGTTGGTTTGGATGCTTAGTCTTGTTTGGTTGTATTGTATGTCTTGTTATTGGAGTAAACCCCTTGTACTTCAATATAAGACGCCGGATATCTTTTATGTTTGTTTTGGTATTTTCATGACACTTTGTGTCCCTTATGTTCTGTTTAGTTCATGTAGTTTTCTCTATTGTGACACCATTGTGTTGTGATGATATCCATTCTCGTTACGCCTCGCATTTCCGCCTAGGTGGGGTGTGATAGATTGTTATCAGAGCCAGGTTATAGAGAAGTAGGTGGTTGAGCCTAGACTATAGTTTAAGCTCAACCACCTACTTCTCTATAACTATCATGCTTTTCCCTTTAATTTCATAGATTTTATTATCTCTTTTTATTTAAATCTTAATTAGTTATGTTGTTTTCCCTTATCTGATTTGGCAATTGCTATGTCCTTAATAATTTAGCCATGTCTCCCCCTGACCATAAGAAGTTTCATTGGGGAATTATCCATGCAACTGGACGTAAGGGCTTCACTGAACCCGAGACTGGAATTTGGTTAAAGCGGATTAACTGCAGGGTCCGAATACCTATTGACCTATACCCGTGCCGAATCAAAGAAAGGCTGACCGTGAGAGTAGTTGATGGAGAAACGATTATGAAATCTGAAACAAAAATTACTGCAAATGATGGCACTGTCACCAAATTACCTGGAAAATTTCCTAGATACCCACTAACGAATGAACAAGAAGAAGAGCCTAATAAAGGACCAAACTATGAGTTGTTGAGTTATTCAGTATCCGACAGTGATTTAGATCTCGAGTCCACGGCTAGGAGTGGACCCAAGTGTAGTAAGATGGAAGACACATGTGAAAGCGGAGTTCGACCCAATCCCTGACTATCTGTTTTGTTCTAAGTTTTAAGATTTTAGTTTGTTTGACTTTGGTTGGAGCCATGTTAGGAATGTTTACTTTTGGATTTTTTGGAATTATTTGAGTATTTTAATAATAAGGCTTGAGTGATTTCTGGGTTATTTCCCATGTGTGGTGATTTGTTTAATGTGAATTATGTGTTATATGTCTTGTTAACATTGAGAAGTGTGATCATAGGAGGGAGTACATCTGTGGAAGGGAGCATCTATAATTATGGTGGCCAACATAATTATACATGCTCCACAACACAAGTGGACTTGCAAGTATGATTTCACGGATTGGTGATGACATGTTGGTGGTTAATGCTGTGTAATGCATGAGTATATAAAGATATATGTGTTATAATAAGAATATTAGGGTGAGAATCTGTCCCCTTTCATCTAACGTATGTTGACCTTATGTTCCTTATAAAAATGGCTCCAACCCGAAGAAGCGGTCCTAACAACAATGAGAACCCCGACATTGCTGCCATCATCGCGCAGCAATTGCAGACCATCCTACCCCAAATCGTTGCTCAAGTGGCTAATCAGGTGAATGCTAATGGTGGGAATGGTGGAAATGGTGGGAACAACGGGTGTTCTTACAAGGGGTTCATGACATGCAATCCCAAAGAGTATGATGGAAAAGGAGGTGCGATAGCACTTACCCGATGGATTAAGAAGATGGAGAATGTAATTGACAATAGTGGGTGTTTTGAGAATCAAAAGGTGAAGTATGTTGCTAGCTCGTTTGTAAACAAGGCCTTGACTTGGTGGAACACCTAAATTCAAGCAAGAGGTCGCGAAGCTGCAATAGGTATGTCATGGACTGATTTTAAGGCGTTGCTAGTAGAGGAGTTTTATCCTAGCAATGAAATGGAGAAGTTGGAA
The DNA here is from genome assembly GCA_026074375.1 of Tanacetum coccineum. Lineage (NCBI taxonomy): Eukaryota > Viridiplantae > Streptophyta > Magnoliopsida > Asterales > Asteraceae > Tanacetum > Tanacetum coccineum. The sequence continues at coordinate 39,184 of BQNB010000408.1, read as the reverse complement.
ATTGAGTTTTAGAATCATAAGATGGTGGGAGCCAATCATGCTGGCTATACTGATCGGTTTCATGAATTGGCTAAGTTGGTCCCGCACCTAATTACTCCTGAGTCATCACGCATCAAGAGGTACATAGTTGGTTTGGCTCCTGAGATTCTTAGGGCTGGAATACTTACTGACGAGGCAGTTAGTTGTAGTACATTGACAAAGGGTAATGAGAAAAGAAAGGGAGTGGAAGAGACAAGTAAGTCAGGAGGGTCATGGAAAGAGAATAAGAAGGCAAAAGTGAGGACAGGGTTTGTGGCGACAGCTCCTCCTAGAAACGAATATGTGGGCCCCTATCTCAAGTGGGCTAGATTCTATTCCTATCATCCAGAAGATGTGCCTTGCAAAGTGTGTTACAATTATCAGAAATCGGGTCATTTTGCTAAGGATTGTCGGGCACCGTATAGGCAAGTGGATCTTGTGAATGCAGTAAGGATGGGTAATAACCAGAGGGTTTGTTATGAATGTGGTAGTTCTGATCACCTTCGCAATACTTTTCCAAAGATGAATCGAGCACCTGGTCAAGCAGGAAATCCGTTGGCTTTGAAGGGCAACCGTAACACCCGAAACAATGGAAATCGAGCTAAAGGAAGAGCCTTCAATGTGAATGTGAATGCGGTGGAGGCTCTACAGGATCCTAACGTGGTGATGGGTACTTTTTCGTTGAACGATCATTTTGCTACTGTAATTTTTGATTCTAGAGCTGATTTTAGTTTTATTTCTACTGAATATGCGCCTTTACTAAATGTGAAATCTAGTATTGTAAATCCTGGTTATGTGATAGAAGTAGCATATGGTAAGAAAGTAGAGGTTGATAGGATTATCCGTGACTGCAAACTAGAACTAAGAAATTCCCTGTTTAGCATAAATTTGATGTCATTGGGTCATGGAAGTTTCGATGTGATTGTGGGAAGTTTACTAGGTCCCAATACCAACTATAGAATATTATTTCAAAAGTACATAAACCGACTTCGGTTTCTAAACACTTGTTTAGATTAAGGACTCTATCTTCACCGAGACACGTTCCTGAGATCTGAGTTCCGTCCCATCTAGCCTTATCAACAGCAATTAACCTGAGATTACATGCTTTAAAAACGTCAAGACAACGTTGAGTGATTTATAGAGTTTACAATTGACACATAGAAGCATATTTGGTTCCACAAAAACATCAAAAACGTTTGCTTTGAGATCTAAGAGTTATAACTTTATGATTTACAACTAAAGAGCCGGTTGTACGAAACTTACACATTCATTCCGGTAGGATGAAAATCATCGGCCGGTAAGTAATCTTGCCTCTTTCCTTAATACCTAATTCACAAATGTCTCGTTACAGGGTGCTCCCGTAGGTTTCATACCCCGGATTAGGTTGTCAAACCCCAATAGTTCTATTTAATGCATTAGCATTTTCCATTATTCCTAAGGAACTAACGGAATACACAGAAAAAAGGCATATACTCAATAGTGAATGGAATCATATTTAGTATCAAAACAGATTGCGTTCTTATTTTCACAAAACAAGCAAGTATTCCCTCAAGGTTTTTAAACATTTAAAACACTTAAATGCAGAGGCTATGAACTCTCTTTGATCGGAAGACGAGATATAATAATCGAAACAATACACAGAAAATCATCAACACGATTCATACGACCTATAATTTATGTCGCTTAATTATTATACCGTAAAGTTATGGTATGATGCGTACATCGTATCAACAAAATCATATATATATAGTATATATATATATATTCATACATGTAATGAGAAATCCACTTGCGCCTTAGATCCTAAAACCCTCTCATTATTAGGTTACGATTCATTCTTTATTTATATCGTACATGAACTTAATTAAAAACTTTCTATTTCTGGTGATTTTCTATTTTATTAAGTTATCTGTATATTAGGTAAGTTTAGGATTTTTAGTAAGTTCTCGTTATCCAAGTTATATTCGTGATATATAATTAGTTTTCGTCGGACCATCAAAGGTTTAACGTGGTTATTAATTATCATATCAATATTTATTTTCGATTATTACAAAAGTTCTCTTTTTAGAAATCTACTTTTTTGTATAATCGTTAAGTTTTTAAATATGCTACACTCGTAGTAAGTAATATGCGTTTTTGTTAACTTTCATTATCCCCGACAAGTTTAGTATTTAACCCGCTTGACTTTCAAAGTCCAAATGCTAGAGACTTTGTTTGACTTTTTTATCTGTATATTTTGTTTTACCAAATCTAGACCGCGCCAAACGACCCTCTAAATCACATTTTCATGGCTCGGACAAAGAAGAGATTTTCTGTGAAATGATATTCCGGACAACTTTTTAGTTTTAGCCGAGACCCGAAACTTAACAAAAAAAGACCAAAATACCCCTGCAAGTTTCTGCAGGAACTTTGACTATTTTAAATAGAACAGAGACTTTGACCATGAGTTGTGACCCGTTACTACTCGATTTTAAGATCAACGAGCCTCGCGAAACAGTAAAACATCATTCTGAGCAACTTTCGTGCTTCGCCGGAAGGCCGAAACGGACTCGAAAGTGCTCAAAACGAGCCTTTAAATTCCTGACAGCTACTACCACTTTTTAACATGTGCTGAATTTTTATAACAAAATATATATCTCGTTTTCGCTCTAACTTCTTCGTTATTAGGAGTTAGAAGCTCTACCTTATATCAAAACGATCGTCTCGGAAAGCTTTATCATATTTTAAAGTCTAAAATCAGATTTTATGAAATCTCGATCTTTGTTTACCGCGCCAAACTTTCTGCCCAAAACGTACCCTTAGGGATGATTAGTGCCAATAGTATCGGCTAGGGATGATTAGTGCCACAAACTACAAACCACAGGGATGATTTTTGCAGTTTACTCTAGTAATATTTATGAAATAACTTGACTATCATCTACTAATTTTCTATCCAATTCTATGATGATTGTACCAAGGCTTTTCTGATCTTTTATGAACCTTAATGAATCAGTTTCATCTCTTAAATGATCTTAGCTAGTTTTTGTCTGTTGGATCGATTTGCGTGTGACTTTTTCTTGCTAGCTTCTTACTAGCATTTTTTAATAAAATTTCCAATTGCCGTTAAAAAAAAAAGAAATGTGTTTAACAAAACAATTTTAATATATACCCTCTTATTTATTTGTTTAACAAAATTTACAAATGACTCAAATAATTGAGTAATGACTATTACAATCTCATATGAGTTTAACAAAACTAGAGGTGGCAAAATGGGCGGGCGGGCGGGTTCGGGCAACGGGCTAAACGGGCGCGGGCCAAACGGGCAATTTTTAAAATATAGGCTAAACGGGCGCGGGCCAAACGGGCACGGGCCAAACGGGCGCGGGCCAAACGGGCAAAAAAGTAAATGAGACCCATTGATTAAACATGAGTTTAGTTGGTCAATTTTTATTTTATTTTTTATTTATATATTTTTGTACATTTTCATACGTTTTTGAACTTTTTATATGTTTTCGCACATTTTCGTCCGAACACCTAATTAAATAACTAGTTAACGGGAAACAAACTTTAAAGTGGAATATAAAAAAATAAACAAGTAAAATTTAAACATTCAATTGCCGAAATAAACCAAACATTAAAGTTGAATACATAGAAAAATAAACTAAACAACGTCTCAGAGTTTAACTTCCAAATGTCGGAATAAACAACATCCTAAAGTGCACAAAACAAAACTTTTTCAGCTCTCCCATCTTCTACTCTGGTGTTGCTGATTCTGTATAAAGTCCACAAAACAATACAAACAAAATATTAAGCTACAAAGTAATTTTGAAATGTGGCTATCAGGTGGCAAATCAAATGGTTATAAACTAGTGCAGGTAATATGTTAATGTTAGTGCAAACACTTTCATGCTAAATAAACATGAATAACATAGGAAACAAAACATTTTGATACTCATTGTTTTATGCAGCAAACCAGCAACATTATGCAGCAACATCTATACTTTTTAAAATATCCACGAATTGAAAACCAGATTGGAACAATTGGTTTAGCATGAAATATATTGATTTTAATAGCTATTGTTTTATCTAAAAAATAAGGGTATTTTTACAAAATAGTTAATACTTGTTAACATCTTATTTCATCTTTTTATAACAACATGAGCAACATCTATACATTATGCAGCTAACCAGCAAACCAATATCCACTGCAACATATTCATGGACACTTTCATGATATAGTTTTATGCAGCAAACCAGTAACATTGATTATTTATGTAGCAAATCGTACAAATTATGATGAACACATTAGGTGAGACACTTCTTTGCAGCAGAACTGGAACACGGGGTGTTTGGCATAACCATTAAACAATATACTTCTTATCAGCAGAACACTAAAAGTCTAAAACTGACAGGAACACGAACATGAAACTAACACAGAACTAGAACAAATCTTGGAAAAAGGAGTACTTACCATTTAATCAGGAAACAATAATCGAGACTCTATTAGCTTTTATATATAAGCTTCCAAATTTTCTGATAGTTCTTCTTCCATTTCGTCCTTTTCATCTGAATATGTTAAAAAAATTTAAAACTTGTATCATATCATATATCATATATAAACATATATTATAACTATAAAAGTAAAAAAGAAAAAAGAATGAAACATTATACCTTCTAAATCTAACCAGTCACGAGTGCATAACAACGCCTCAGCACTTGATGGCAACAATGAGCTTCGATATTTACTCAAGATCCGACCCCCAATACTAAATGACGATTCTGAAGCTACTGTTGTGATTTGAACACTTAATAAGTCTCGAGCCATAATAGCCAATCGTGGGTACCTTGCCTGATTTTCCTTCCAGAATTGTAAAATATCAAGGTTTGTTTTTCTAGGAATTGCAGGCTCCTCTAAATACAGTTTTAATTCTGACTTATTAGTTGTTTCAGCTCTTCGAAAACGATTAGGAAAAGACTCGAAATCAGCAAACTCATCTAAATCGTTCCTTGCTTCACTTTCATTAGCCTGTTCATTCCCATCTCCTAAAGAATCATGCATTGTCTCATAATTGAATTCGTAATCCTTATATAACTCATGCAAAGAATGAACTATATCGTCCACTTTCTCTTGGCGAACTTCACTGGTCATTTCAAGTTTGGAAAAACAGTAATCAATGATTTTATCCTTATACCGAGGATCCATAATAACCGCAAAACTCAAGACTTTACAATAATCATTCCAATACTTGTCAAACTTCGTTTTCATATCTTTTCCCATATCACTTATTACGGGATCCGAATTGCGAATTGCTTCTTCGATATTAGACTGAATTTTGAAAACTTTTAAAAAGTATAGGTTCGAAGTAGGATAAGAGTTCCCAGAGAATAAGGTTGTAATCTCATAGAAAGGTTTAAGAAACTTGGAAATTTCCCTAATCCTTGTCCATTCTTCTGGTGTTGGACAACAAGTATAATTTGAATCAACTAGATCCAAACGAGCATATGCATTTTGATAAACTAATGCACAATCAAGCATCATATACGTGGAATTCCATCTTGTTACGACATCTTGGCATACAAGCCTCCCACATTGCAATTGTAGATGTGCTATACATTCGGCAAAACTAGTCTTTCTTGTACTACTTCCTCTAACATACTTCACCGACTCTCGAACCTTTTCAATCGATCCTTCAATCACTTTCAACCCGGCTTGTACAATAAGATTTAGTACATGTGCTCCACAACGCACATGTATAAATTTACCATCACAAACTAACACGTTATTCAAACGTAGATGGCTTCTTAAAGTTTCTACTAAACCATCATTATATTTAGCATTATCTAATGTGATGGTAAAAACTTTGTCTTTAATCCCCCAATCTGATAAAAAATTTACCAAAACATATGCTAACATTTTACCTGTATGAGGAGGCGGGACAAAGCTAAAGTTTAACACTTTCTTCCTTAATACCCAAGTTTCATCAACATAATGCGCCGTTAAAGCCATGTATCCATCACTTGTTATAGAACTCCATAAATCAGCCGTGAAAGATATTCTACTGCTTACCTTTTCTAACTTCATTTTTAAATTCGTCTTTTCCCTCTCGTATATAGCTACAACATCCTTCTTTGCTGAATTTCTACAAATAGGAGTCGCATCTCGATGTAAAAATTGGTGCAATTGTCTTGTCGCCTTATGCTCAACATAACTAAACGGATAGTTATGTTTAATAATCGCAATTGCCATTTTCTCCCTATACATATCCTGATCCAAAGGGGTACGTTTTTGTGGTGGCTCGCCTTCTTGAATGTCAAAACATTTCAACATGTGTCGCTTCAAATTTCTTGTTCCAGAACCAGGGTTCGCACAATACACCTTACCACAATTATGACAACTTGCCGTTCTATCGGCAGGGGTTGCTCCTTCAATCTTCTCAAAACAGCTCCACACCAAAGAACGTTGTCTCCTTAAGGTCGTTGAAGAAGCCTCATCTTCGTTATCTCCTTCTGTACTTTGTCTCGACATATTTGGAAATTCTTTGTATAATCTGAATATAATAAAACAACATAAATTGATAAGTATATTTGATATGTGTGAAAACACATATCCGTTTTATATCAAAAATGACCCATAAAAGACAAAATTATGCTTAAAATGCTTGTATATTGTTTGTTTTGTCTTTGTGATTGTGTAGGTATGGATAATGCAAATATCGCAAGAAAACGGTCAAAACCGGGCAAACACGGACACGAGACGAAAGAGTGAGAAAAAGCCAAAGCCAGGGATTTTACTTTGCTCAAAAGACCAAACCCGAGCCCGAGAAAATAAGCCGGAAAAGCCCATTTTGGATATGAAGCCCAATTAAGCCCAAATAACACTTAACGAAATGTTAAGTGTTAATAAACCAAAAAGGACCAATGCTGAAATACAAAGTATAACATTCAAGGGCTGATTCTGCCAATCTTGAAACTATAAAACACCACAAGGACCTCGCTTGCAATTCTAAGTAACAAAGTGGAGGACCATATTTGCCAACACTCCAAACCTTACCCTGGGTCAAACAAAGTCAAAACACAATAAAATAACACATAAAAACTATACCCGCCCAATTCCTTTTACTATTCATTCATCCCCCACCTCACTTCCCCTGCACCTCACCCATACCCAATCTGTACACCCACATTCTCACATGTCAACATCAATTAAATGCCAGGGTGGCAATCCGAGTGAGTACGCATCAAATCAAGGGCAAAGATTGGATTTCGAGGGAATTAAT
>BQNB010000408.1:0-28049 GCA_026074375.1 Tanacetum coccineum | reverse complement strand
GTAGGCAGTCCTTCGATCTTCAACTTAGCAGTACTTTGACCTTTTGCTTAGCAGTACGTTGACCTTTTGACTTGTATTTCCCAACAGGAGTGACCTCCCTTAAGGGGAGATTGTTGGAAACAAGAAAAGTATCGGTCACTTCCAAGTTGTAATAGTCTTAGCCCGTAGTTTGTTATATGATTAGTCTAGTAAGCTAGTCTGGTCCAAGGCCCATGGAAGCCTTAGTAAAGCCCATGGCCGGCCTTGTATGTAGTATATATACCCTCTCCATGCCTTGTGGTTGGTGGGTTGGTTGTTTCATTTCTCATTTCACACACATAATAATATTATCATCCATTCCATGTTACTTTCTCTCTCTAGAAACTTCCCAACCCACTTCTCTCTCTAGTTCTTGTATAATATCAAAGATTACTAGTATTCTTCAATGGTGTCTTCTTTACTATCGCTCCAACACCCGACAACGAATGCCTTTTGGTCATTGAAGGAGTGTGTGGGACAATCACTTATGAAGTGATTTGGATCACCGCACTTGAAACACCTTCGGTCTTCTTTCTCCTTTTTGTCTTCCTTTACTTTTCGGAAGTTCTTTTTGTCGTCATGAGGTTGACAAACAAACTTGCCTCTTCTTCTAAAGAACTTTTTGAAGTCCCTTACTGCCATGGCATACTCTTCATCTTCACTATCTAAAGAGGATGCCTCTTCTTCACTTAGGACTTTTCTTGCTTTGAGAGCAAGTGATTTGTACTTTTCTTTCTTGTTCTTAGAGATCTCTTAGTCCTTTTCAAGTACTACCTCATAGACTTTTAGGTTGCCGATAAGCTCGTCTAAAACCTTTAGACGCCACTTGGTGGGAAGAGCCCATAGGAATTTCCTAACATGATTTCGACTTGAAAAAGATTCATCAAGTTCTTTTAGTGATGTAATGATGGTATTAAATCTAGTAAAAACACAATCAATGGTCTCATCATCGGAAATAGAAAATTCTTCATATTTTTGAACAAACAAGTCTATTTTGTTATCTTTAACTTGTTTATTTCCTTGATGAGTAATAATAAATGAGTTCCAAATATCTTTAGTCGTATTACACATGAAAATTCTTTCATATTCTTTTTTCGGTAAAGCATTGTATAAAACCATTTTTGCTTCATCATTTTTGGAAATCATTTTCTTATGACTTTCTTCATATTTTTCATAAGGAATGATTTTAACCTTACATCTATTATATCAAATAATAAATACAGTATATATACTCGTGATTTATGATTTTCAATTTTTTAAGTAACCCAAAAACAACATACAAAATTACCACATCATCATACACAATCACTTATATACAAATAACAATATCCTTGTGATTTCGCGTAGCTAAAATCACGACTCATCAGATCACCAAATAATTACAAAAATTGTTTCTACACAACACATGTTTCTACCCAACACAGGACAATGACATATCCAACTCATTCAAAGAAACATAGACCAAATAATACGTGAAAAAACAAAAAAGCACATTAAAATAAACTAACAAATCATCCAACGCAACCAAATATTACTGAAACTGCATCTACCCAGCATTGCAAAAGTACGTATCCAGTTCAATCAGCGACACAAGAAACATCAACACACAAACAATAAAAAACCGTCGTTCAAATAAGCCATAAACTATATTTAAAAAACATCAATATAAACTGCAAACACCCAAATCACAAAACATACTTTATCTCAGTCATATATTTAACCATGCAGCAATCACATCCAAATTATATTTTCAATGACAAAATCACGACCCATAGACTGCTGAAATAAAATAAACACCGCTACTTTGTTACTCCCTCCGTCCCAAAATTATAGTCCACGTTTCCTTTTTGGGATGTCCCAATTTAATTGTCCAATACTAAAAATAGATAGGAAAGTTTGATCAAGTTTACCATATTACCCTTACTTGAAATTATAATTACAAACTTTAAAGAAGACTTTAATTAATTAGCTAAGGGTATAACTGTCATTCTGCTAAAAAGTAAGAAAGAGAAAGCTGTAATAAATGCACTTTTCTTAAACTGTGTGTTTTTTGTCAGGGGACAATAATTTTGGGACGGAGGGAGTATTTCATACAAACAAACACATGACATATGATACTCAACAAAGGGCAAATAACAACACCAATTAGTTTAAGCGTCACTTACACATCACACCTCGTATTTAGACGTTGTTGTAATACTTTTAAATACACATCAGCAACGAAACCTCGTAAAGCCATTTTTATTGTTGCACCAAATACGCAGGCTATCACACTCAACCTGTGTTTCGGTTCACATACTTTATTCGCTAAAAAATAAATTGTTTTTTTATAAGAACCATTTTAACCATAAAAAAGAGCATAGCTCAGAACCTAAAAAACAAAAAAAAATATAACAACATACGCAAAATAAACATCCGTACTTTATAATTTTGCCCATTCGATGACAAAAAAATATTACGACACCATGTTATAGCGACCTGACATCGACCCGAAAGATCATACCTCATCTTTCAGCAACACCATTTTACTTTTAAATACAAATAAAGCCTGGAACATGGTATCTTAAGTAAATTCTGGCATCTAGCGTGCACATAAATATGACGGCACCAACATCATCATGGACCTGAAAACACAAACTCAATAAAGAGAATATACACATATTAAATCCTAGGACTATCAACTACACAGAAAACCATGACACCTCACAATAATATCTGATACTGTAAACCATTGACGTCAAACATACAATACGTACCTGTCCTCTGGCCATTATGTTCCACATAACTTTCGGAGAGCGGCCTACACATAACAACGTCAACAAAAATCTCCAAAAACGCAAATTCAAACATAAAAACATACATGTAAACAACTACTACAAGAACAATCTAAAAAATTTGGAACCCTAAACACATAAGGACATACATAAAACCGTACCACCCAGCATTATACGCAACTTATGTGATCGCAAATTTTACAAAACAACAACACTAGGGGAATATTTTTTTAACAAATTTTGACATTAGATGCCACAAACTATGACCTCACAAAATGACATTGAACACAGACAAACGCTCAAACGGTACATAACAAACCTTTAACGACACAGTTTCGGCAAGACACATTTGGCACTCGTGACAAGGAAGACATAACACTACAAACTGCAATCCCACAACAAGCAACAACCAAATTTACCTCAAAATTAAACATATATCGCAACACATAACACCCATAACCACAATTTTTAGCAACAATTACACTACGTCGAGCATAATCAAAACCTCTACAGATCATTTCAAACAAAAACTCTCGGACAATCCTAAGTTCAAACCACCAAATTAAAAGAAAACACAAAAGTAACTTCATGCAACTGCTATAACATACAAATCAACACTTTTAAATGACAAAATTATAAAACAAAAATCATCAACAAATAAATCAATCAATAAAGTAAATAAATAAGAATGCAACACTTTCATGCAGCGGTAAATGGTCGTCATTCGAACATTGTTGCTCCAAATCTCATCATTTTATGTCAGTAAGTGTGTGTGTATGTGTGTATTGGTGAATGTGTGTGTGTGTGTATGTGTGTGTGTGTGTGAGAGAGAGAGTCTATGTTCATCCGCCTTGTGTATATTAAAACGCCTCAACCTAAAAAACGATAACTCTTTCTTTTTTTTGTAAACTGTCGTTTGGGCCAGCCCCCAGATATCTCGACCCAACCCAAGTGCAAAACGATCATTTTGCAATTTCAAAACATCATATTTTGCTTCGCTATTGTATATACGGGTAATGACTTAGTTAAGGTCGATTTATTATATTTTTAAAAAATCCATTACAATCTCTAATTTGTCATTTCATGGATAACTTGTTAAAGATTACCTCACATGTCTATTGTATAAGCTAAAAAGTGTTAATAAGGATAAAGTTGTATATGACATCAATGTTGGTTGCTTCAACTAACCAACATAAATTTGATATCATACTCATGCTTTTGATCTAAGACTTTTTCAGTTTTATTGTGTTATCAAAATCAATTGATTCATGTATTTACAAGATTGAAGAAAAAGAAAATCGTTACACCGAGACTTTATCTTTCAATAGTTGTTTCTAGTATGATTCTGTCAAGTTCTTTAACTCGAGCATAGATTATGGATATATATGAAAACTTATCTCCTTTGACGGTCACGAAGAAGTATCAAAGATATGCATGTACATGGGTCATATGATACTAGTTATCAAGAAGTCCCCAAAATGATATGTTTTATACAAGAGTATGTATTTCTAATTTTACAAAAAAAGTTCATTAACAAGGATGATTCTTTGGCTACACATGAAAGGTGTGGTTGTTGTAATGGTTCAGTGAGATTAACTCATTAATGTTATGCTTGAAAGATACTATAATATCACACTTCCTCATAAATTCGTTAAAAAATTCATACATCATGCATTATTCATGCTGGCACAAGCGTTTAGGGTCCGTTGGGTATGTAGATAGGTTTAGGATTAGGATTTGGATTTGAATTTAAATTTGGATTAGGATTTGGATTTGTATTTAATGTAGGAAAGAGAAAATATATTAATTTATAAAAAGAAAAAGAAAAATAAAATAAATTTGTATATTATATATTTTTAAATGAATATAAATAAACTTTATTGTAACAAAAGAAAAAAATAATAATATATGAGAGGTGGAGGTAAGAGATGGACCCACTTTAGCAAATACCATTTATAAAAGTAAGGAAGTAGTAGAAGATTCGTACATAGCACATTTTTGGTAGTCAATCCCAATTTTGGGACCCACAATTTGCTATCAAACAATCAAACTTGGGCTTCATGGCAAATCCAACACCCACAAGCGTTAAACAAACAGACCCTTAATAATTCAACAAACCAAAATTACTATATCGTGTAAATATGGAATTATACTCAAACATAAAATGTTAAGGCTGACCATAATGGTCACTCGTTAGGGGTACGTCACATACTGAACTTTTAAACAAATACTGACTTGGAAGTTGGACCCCATTACGGAGATATGGCAACTCTTTTTGATATTGAACAACTATGATCAGATCCCCTTTGTTTACTTTCAGAACGATAAATAGCTTGTGGTTTAGATTGATTAAGACTATCAGATCCCCTTTGTTTACTTTCAGAACGATAAACCGCATCCTTAATTCCTTCCAATCTTTTTGAGGCCATCACCTTGGCGGATCAGGCAAATCTCACATCTACACTCACATACCTTTTTGATGGCGTGATTCAGTCCGCTATTTGGATTCTTTGGCAGAATAGGAACGAGATAACTTTCAAGAACAAGAGAGTCAACAAAGATGTGATTTTAAATGAGGTAAAGCTGCACTCGTTCAATTGGATTTCTATTAGATGTAGCAAAAAGCTTTGTAATTGGATAGAGTGGTATTCTAACCCTCGTAACGATTGGTGGCGCGTGAGCCAAGTAAAAAAGATATACGAAAGACAAGAGCCTCACCATTTGGGTTATGTGTAAAACTGGGCCCGTATTATGTATTTATATTATTAATTAATTGATTTGTGAGTGTGTGTGAGATATTTTATAAGGTATATTTGTATAAAACATGTATTTTAATATGTGATGGGAGCAATGACCATATTGGGTGAAAAGTAAGAAAAAGTGAGAGGAAATGAATATTGAACAGATGTGAAAGTTAAGAGAGGGTGTAACCATTATAAGTAGTCTAACATAAACAATTTTTTTAAGGGTAAATTACACCGTCGGTCCCTCTACTCCACCCTGTTTTCCTGTTTGGTCCCCAGATAATGGGGACTCTCATACGGGGTCCCTTTTTGACACTGTTGTTACCCGTTTGCTCCCTGAAGCCCCTTTATGCCTAACGACGGTTATCTTCGTCGTTAGGCTGACCACGCCGCCCTTTCACTGAAGGGCAGAATCGTCTTTTCACTTTTGTTTATTACGTCGTTGGTCCCTGACGACTTTGTTAATATAATGCTTGTTACTATTCATTTTTTTATCTTTTTCTGATTGCACGGTTGGTCCTTGTACGATGTCTTTTCTCCATTCTCGCCCATCTCATTTCTGACCGCCAATTATTTTTTTGCAAGAACCAAACATACCTAAAATCTATATCATCTACATCCCTAAAATCCTAAAAACAATAACAAAACAACAACAACATGCATAAATCAAAAGACTTGATTGAACTTAATTTTTAGCCAATTAGATTTACAAGCAACAGCTTCAAAAGATTAGATATACAGCCATAAGATATAAAAGTCATTACATTCAACCATTAACAAAATAAAAGTGACTAACTACCCGTTACCTATAAAAACCTAATCATTTAAATCTATTTTAGCCACATGACATTCCTTCTCATGGATACCAACCTGAGTTTCAGCAAACACTTCTGTCAAAGCGGCAAGCTTATTGGTTTATCTAGCTTGAGTATGTTTAAACAATCCAAAGAATCAACAGCCACCCCACGAGCTCCCAAAGCCTCCATCTCACCAATCAATACACGGCGCCTGGCCCTGCGCCTCCTCAAGTCATCACTGCGATCACAAAGAAATCTTAGAAACCCTTCTTCTTCGGCAATCTCTTGCACAAACCAGAACCGCATATGCTTATGTAACTCCGTAGAACCGATAATCTCTATAAGTTTATCCAAAACCTCGAAAGTGGCCATTCAATAAAAATTTTAGTAAACAATTTAGATGTATATGTGAGAAGAAATGAGTGGGATAAGATATAAATAATTAAATCAAAATATCGATTTTCATGCATAGAAGCTGAGATGTCATGATTATAAGTAGAAAATGAAGCGTTGTTGTAACTACATGCGATCATTTAAGTCTGGCTACAAAAGACTAAATTGCATGATTCGTCCTTGTTATTTACAAAATATTGCATGAATAGTCCCTATGTATTTAAGTCTTTTCCCATTTAAACCAGTGTTGACTCCGTGTTTCCCTAGGACATAGCTTTTAAAAACTTTCCACACACACTTCATTTAATTCTCACTACCAAACTTGACTCTTCACTCCCAAAACACAACAAACCCTATATCAAACTTCATATCAATGGCAGATTCCTAGAAATTTATGGACTTAAATAAGTTTGTAGTAAAGGATGACATGATCGATTATGTTTTACCCAAGTATAGGAGTAACTAGCAGGTTCATGATGTTATAGCTGATGACGAACTCGATGATTTAATTGAAAAATAAGTGGGAGAAACAACAGTGTATGAAATGTAAGTGTACAAGGAATGTATTATCTTGTATGTTGTTGCTATTTCATTGACCCATTTTGCCACTTGTTCTTATTCTGTTATTTTACCCATCATTTTATGTATTGAGTGTTTTCTATATGTGTGGATGACAAAAGAAAGGTAACAGAAATGAAGATTATGGAGCTTCTTGAACAGAGGATTTCGAGAGTTGGAAAACATCTTAAGCAGGCAAAAGAGAATGAATATTAACAAGGGAAAAGAGAAAATGGTGATGGAAGGAGGTAAATGTTCTTTTGAGCATATTGCATAGGTATTAGACTGTGAGAGAGGCTAATTTACTCTATATAGTAATTGGGGAAGTAAGTTTATACCTTAGTAAACTAAGTTTAGGAAAGAATTGATTGAATCCAAATACCCCTTTCAATTTAAGGTACCTTATAAAATAAGCTGAATTGAACCAATGTACCTTAGGAAATAACTGATTTAATCCAAACACCCCTTTAAGTTAAAGGTATCTTACGAAGTAAGCTGAATTGAACCAACGTACATTTGGAAACTAAGTTTAGGAAACAAGTTGATTTCATCCAAACACCCCTTTAAGGTTAATGTACCTTAGGAACTAACCTAAATTGTAGCAATGTGGATTTGGAAAATAAGTTTACCAATCACATCTTATTTGCAGAGGTCATAATTATTGAATCAGACAAAGCTATGATCATAAACCTTTTCAAGCTACCTCTGATGAAAGCTCTAATCATAACTCTTTTCAAGCTACATCTGATGAAAGCTCTGATCATAACTCTTTCAAGTTACCTCTGATGATACCTTTAAGTCAAGCTCTGAGGATACTTGTAGCTTTGATTCTACTTGGGAAAAAACCTTCTAAAGGTAAACTGGGTTCTAAATCTACCCAAGCGAAAAAAAACTTTTGATGGTAAACTAGGGTCAAGCTCTGCAAAAGTAAAAAAAGGCTACTATTCCATCAGGGATTTTACAGTGGTATGATGATTTAACTTCAAATGAGTAGAGGACTGTTTATAAAGGTAGACCAAGGTCAAGCTTTAAAAATGCAGCAATTTGTGCAACTCTTGTTGTTCCAACAAAAAGGTCAAAACATCTTGTACCCAAATCAAGGTCAAAATGTCTTGCACCCACAACACCTAGAACATGGTCAACCTGTACAACTGTTATTTTTCTAATAAAATGGCCACCTCTAGTGACGAATTACGCTTTGGGCCTCGCAGCTGTTAAAACTTGGCAACAAATTCTAAATAAGGAATTTGGGATTAAAAAAGCTAAAG
Source organism: Tanacetum coccineum (assembly GCA_026074375.1). Taxonomy (NCBI): domain Eukaryota; kingdom Viridiplantae; phylum Streptophyta; class Magnoliopsida; order Asterales; family Asteraceae; genus Tanacetum; species Tanacetum coccineum. The sequence goes on along the minus strand of BQNB010000408.1, from coordinate 19,497 downwards.
AAAATGTTGGAGGAAGTTCAGATGTAAGGAGGAAAGGTAAAAGGAAGATGTTATAGGAACTTCAGTTTGTCTTTGTGAATCTTGTGCAGGTGTTTGTGAATATGATGTATGTTCATCTTTTGGTTTATTGAAAAAACATGTAACTTTAACTTTGTTGTTTTTATTCTTAGTATATTTAACTTGGCTTCTGTATGGGTTGCTAACAACACTGCTCGATGGGTTTATGTCCCAATCTTTTGGATATTTAACTTTATTGTGGTTAGTATAAATTAACTGTTTATGCATTTTGCATATGGTGCTTCTACTAGTATGTGGTCAGAATGACTTTTTAAAGTAAAAATGCAGCATAATTTGTGTTCACATCCTAGTTTATTTTGGAAACCCATGTTGACTAGTAAAAGTCAAACTTATAATCATATTACTTGAACAATCAAAAGCATAGAATGCTAACTAAACTGAATCATCCTTTGGACAGACCCGAAAGACCTAACGTAGTCAATCTAATAGCACATTCAAACAAACATTACACAAAGACGGCTAATCACACTCTTGCAAAAGACGGAATGAACTCATAAAAATTATGTTCAGCTTCAAATTGATGAGGGAGCTCATCATCGTCATCATCATGGTTATCATCAAGTTGATTAGATCCACAATCAAAGATATCATGGAGAGCCTTTGATATTAGGTTGTATTGTACAACCTTTCCAGACAAGTTGATCACCAACAAAGAATCCTCTTCCCTTTCTCCTAAAACAATATGCCAAACAGTGGACCGAATTGACCATCCTTCGGGAAGTGGAGTCATAAAGTCATCAGTATCAACACAATACCTAACCGACCAAACAGATGATCCTTTCATCATCTCGTAGATAGTAAACTCGCTAGAGCCAATATTATCTCTACAAACAAGAAGCAAACAACCACACGACTCAAACAATTTCCCTTTCAGATGCAACAAGTAAGGTATTTGCATGAGTATTAGCATTGGATCCATATATATATAAGACTTGAGGAAGTTCATTCCCCGTTGAGGGATTTGTATGGTTGTTATTATTGGATGCTCATGGTCTTTAATATCTAATATGTAATGTGTAAGCTTCCTATTCTTAGTTTCTAGCCAATGTAAGGCATCATTCCAATAGATTGCACTATCAAAATGATCAAAACTGAAGTAGTTAAAACGGTCTCTGCACAGGCTCTAATTGCTTGTCTCTGAAGAATAAATTTGTATATCAATGTCACAAGATGTGCGTCAATCATCCACCAATTTGTAGTGCGGTGATTTTGTAGGATCAAAGGCCATTCTCAATCCAGCACTTCTATAATAAGGTGAATTATCAAGCGAGTAATCTGGATGCGGAAGCCTTTTAAACTAATTAGTGGATAGATTATATACGTAATCAAAAACAAGCCTCCCTGAACCACTACACATAAGCAAACTATTGCAAGACTGCAAGACCTTAACATTTTCAGCTTCCTCAGTGGAGCCAAGAGTGGAGGAGTTATCCATAGCGAATTTTTTTGACCAAATTCTGGAATCTAACAACACAAAATCACATTCAAACAAAGATCTAATGTGATTAACAAAAAGACCAACAGGGGGATCAACTATAGTGATTTGGCTGCGGTTACGGGTGAAATCAAGGGATGTAAGAATTCTTAGCCATTGTTTTGATACGGTTGTAAACAAATGAATGAATACAAGAGAATAGGGTAAAGAGGACTAATAATTTCGGTCACAAATGTCCCGTCTGTTATGTATGACTACATTTGGTAGTGCAGAGTTTTCTCGAGCATGTGTTCTGCGCTTTTGTGACATCATCACCGATAGTTATTTTTTCAGATGTTGTCGGAATACTTATAATGGAAAGAAGTTATGAGTTGGTGGTGTATCTGAGTCTTGAGACATCATTAAATAGAGAATACAAGAGGAGAATCTAAGACCAAATTGGCAGGGACGAAATTGGCAACTAAAGTTTTTTTCTAGTAGGGTAAATATCAGAGTCAAATGATACTCACCACTTGCCCAAGTTAAACTGTTAGCATAACTAATAAACTATCACCCATGGTCCATATCATCATGACAACATAAATGTTGAAGATGGAGGGAATTTTTTTTGCATAATACAAGTTTCGTCCCTAAACCCTAAAAAGGGTCAACAAATAGAAAGTTTTTGATTTAGTCACGTTTTCAACATATAATGTTAACTCCGCGTCTCGTCCCTAAAACCAAACAAGGGTCAACATATTTAAATAATTTAACTTGCAATGGTTAAACGAGGTGTTTTATGTACTAGTGGTATGACAGGGTTAGTATGAGAATTGCAATGATATTCACAAGGCTCATTGACTGACATTCACAAGGCTTTATGAGAATTGCATTAATTATGAATGTTATTACACGCTTAGCAGTTGGATTATGATACCATTAAAAACATAACAAATACAACATAGTAGTTGACTTCCATACATTAACCAATACACCATAGCAAAGCATTCATGTGGCTAACTTAGTCAATAAATTGGAGGTTGGGGATCTTGTTCCATGAGTAGCAGGTGGGTTAGTCTCGTCTTCACTACTGTCGGTACATTGCGGAGACATACAATCATCAATGACCTCAGCTACAATTATAGTTCCAGTTGCAACTGAACCACCAGCTAAACCAGCTGCAGTTGTGCTTTAAACTCCTAGGCCTATTAAATAATCATCCCTAACAGGTATAGTTGTGTTTTCCTTTCCCAAGCATTAGCCCACTAATAAACCCATTGTACCAGTTGCAGCCAGACCTCTATTAGTTGTTGTGTGACCCATTCTAGAACGGTGCATTTCACAGTGAACCCACATGGCTTCTCTATCAGGTTCAGGCCTTGTATCAAATGACATTCCACGAAAGGGTTGTGCTTCGAACCAACAGTCAATGCATATTGTTTTAGTGCCATCTTCTTGTACCTCAAGAAATGCATAACCATTATCTTGATCCATTAAGATTGTAGTTTGATGTGATAAACAAAGGAAGAGCATTGTGGTGTTATATAATGCGGTAAAAGAGAGTGTTTAATGTGATAAAAATAGTTGTTGGTCAACAAAAAGTAGTTGGGAGCAATAACAACATAAATGCTGAAAATGGAGGGAAAACATTAAGCACAATACTTTGTTTTATAACATGCTTGATCCATCGCTGACCATTTCAATGGGAAAATTCTTCCTTATTCATCTTTATAATCCTTTCAGTTGGCCATAGGAGGTTATATGCATTGTGGTTTGACTCCTAAATGGTAGACTTTATTCACACACCCAAACAAGATTTATGAACATGGTGAAATCAAAACACAAACAAGATAGATAAACACTAACATATATTAATGGCTTAATGTATGTACAAAAAAGACAACCCAAATACCATCATCCTCATCTAAATAAAACCACAAAATATGCTACCTAAGTCCTAACATCATCATCCCCATGCACATAAAACCATAAAAGATACAACCCAACATCATCATCCCCATCTATGTAAAAAACTAACCAAAAGATTACCCAAATATCCACAATCTAATCAATAGAACCTCATAACTGTAAGAAAATCTATCTTTTTATGCACTTGAATGTGAACTTCCACTATCGTCTTCCTTATCTCCAACATCTTAACCACTTCGGTTTGGTATAAATGCTTAAGAAATTTGACATATTGCAATCCTAAAGGACCACCAAACGCATTAAGCTCGGCTATCAATAGTTTATGTTCCTGGATGCTACTGTACAAGACCTCCCATAGATGACTTAATCTAACTGCAAATTGTAGATCATCGTTGATCTTCCTTTGAATATAGACTGACATTGCATCAGTCAAATTGTTGGAGTTTTCCGCATCTGCAAGTTTTTGTAGACGTGGGAAGGCCATTGGTTTTTTTGGTGTTGTTGGATGTGTTTGGTTGTATGTGGTTTGAAAATGATTTGGGTAACTACCCTTAAATAGCTAAAACTAAGTCATGTTAGTGGGTTCCACAGTGAATAATAATTACACATCATATACATGACGGCTAAGTAACTGACATACACAAGGTTCTATGTCACTTCCATTAAATAGCACTATTATTACACGCTTAGTCCATAAAGAAATCTTCCTTTGGAAATCAGGTGGAAGGCGGGAAAGGATAATAGACCAAACTAACGTAGGGGACCAACGATGTAACATACAGTCTTTCTTGTCCACGTGGGAATGCACCTTTTTATAGAATGATTATTTCCCATTTTTTGTTAAAAAAAGTTAGACTTAATGTGTATGAAATAAATTCCAAAGTTGTATATGAGAAATAACCAATAACATCACAAAGTTTAAGGAACAAAATCGATAATTAACAACATCACAATTTTAAGGAACCAAACAAAGGTTTTACATAAACACCTACTGGATAAACAACATAGGGGAAAATTACACAAGGTAGGGATTATTACACAAAATTACACAACCTAACCAACACATGAAAAACCCAATCACATATTCTTCATAACAGAAACAAAATCAATCTTTTTATGCACTTCATAATAAGTTCCAGCTATCATCTCCCTCAACGTTAACAATTTAATAGAATCATTCTGTTGAACTTGGTGTAGAAACTGACAGCAATTGTAGGACATCAATGATGAAGGCACTCCTTCAAGTTCACTTATAAACAACTTTCTATCATTTGCGCGGTCTATAAATTGTACCCATAAGTTGTGTAGATCGGATGCAAACTCAAGATCATTCGTCATTTCCCTTTCAAAGTATAGCATCATTGCATCAAATAAAGACCTAGAATTAGCAGCCACAGTGAGTTCATCTAGACGTGGAAAAGCAGCCATTTTTTTAAAGTTAATGTTGAGTCTGTTATTTGCTTCAATGCTTTTTTGGATATGCAATTACAAATGAATAGGGGTTTGACCCCCTAAATAGCAAAAATTGAGGGACCAAGGCTGTAACAAGATAAATACAATATACGTGTACATTATAAAATGGTGAGTTTTACCCATACTATATAGTGTGACAGAATGTTACTGTACATATTTTGTATCACATATTACAACCATGTTGAATCACCCCTTAAATGAAGTTGAAGGTCCAATCAAAAGCCAAAACGTGTAATGTAATAATAACATGCAATGCGTGTGACTGTTTCTCACAAGGCTCGATACATCGCATTTAATGTGTATAATTGGCGGGATGAAATACAGTATGGAACACTAAGTTCAGGGATAAAATATGATTGCAAATTTCGTCCCTCACAACTTGGTTTTAGCTTGTCATCTACTCATCTTGGTTTTCTTATTTAAGGGTAAATGAAGTCAAAAATATTACAACAACCATAAATTATGTCATCCACAACCAATAATATTAATTCTTCAACAAAAATTCACTTCATCAAAAGTTCACTACATATTAGAGATGATGTCTGAAGAGCCCAGCACACATGCTCGGGAAACCTGTGCACGACCACATAAAGTCCTTACTAACAACGACCTTTTAACTAAAATCTTAATTCGATTACCTATTCTCGGTAAATAATGGCTAACAATTCTCACATCCCCTGATTTCACCCTTAAACGCAGCCAGATCCATAACCTAGATCCTCCTGCTGGTCTTTTTGTTAATTACATTAGATCTTCATTTCATTGTGATTTTGTCTCGTTAGATCCCATAATAAAGTCAAGAAAATACATTATCGACAACTCATTCACTTTTGGTTCCATTTAGGCAGTTGATAATGTTAGCATCTTCCAGTCTTGCAATGGTTTGCTTCTGTATACCGGTTGGGGGGACTCCTCCTTTTGATTACGTATATAATCTATCCACTAATCTGTTTAAAATGCTTCCGCAACCAGATTATGCGCATGATGATTCAAAATTTTATGGATGTGCTGGCTTGAGATTGGCATTTGACCCTACAAAGTCACCTTACTACAAAGTGGTGCGTGCTGGAAGAAACTCTTATGAGATTGTTATACAAATTTATTGTTTAGAGACAGGCAACTAGAGCCTGTGCAGGAAGCGGTTTAACTACTTCTTTTTTGTACATTTTGATAGTGCAATGTATTGGAATAATCCCTTGCATTGGCTAGAAACTAAGAATAGGCAGCTTACGCATTACAAGTTAAATATTGAAGACCATGAGCATCCAATTATAACAACCATACAAATCCCTCAAGGCTTGCAACATGGAAGAAACTTTTTTGAGTCTTATGGTAATATGCTTCCAATGATAATAACCATACAAATACCTCACATGTTGCATCTGGAAGGGAAATTGTTTGAGTCGCGTGGGTGTTTGCTTCTTGTTCGTAGAGATTATATTGGCTCTAGGGAGTTTACTATCTACGAGATGAGGAAAGGGTGTTCTGTGTGGTCGATTAAGTACCTTGTTGATACTGCTGACTTTATGAGTCCACTTCCTGAAGGATGGTCGAATCGGTCCATTGTTTGGAGCATTGTTTTGGGAGAAATGGAAGAGGATTATTTTTCTGTCATAAACTTGTCTAGAAAGGTTATAGAATACAACCTAATATCAAAGACTCTGCGTGAGATTTATGATATGAGATCTAATCAAGTTGCTGATGATTACCTTGATGGTTTCATTCAGCCTTTTGCAATGTATGATATGGGATCTAAAAAAGTTGATCATAAGGTTTATGAATTCATTTCGTCACCTGCTAGTGTTTGATTATCCTTCCTTGTAGAATGTTTCTTTGAATTAGTTGTTACAATGGCTCACTAAGGTATTTGGGGACTGTCCAAATCCTCTTCCATATTTATTGTAATCAGTTTAAAATTTTCAAGTCAATTTGAGTAATACTAGTTATCAAACATGATATACCCAAACTAAATACACACTATATTCATATTAATTCAAGGTTAACAACTATAATCGCTTAATTGTAATTGGCGGGAAAAAACTAATTAAGAATGGAGAAAAGACACCGCACAGGGACCAACCGTGCAATCTGAAAAAGACAAAAAAATGAACACTAACAAGCACTGTATTAACAAAGTCGTCAGGGACCAAAGACGCAATCAAAATAAAAGTGAAAAGACAATTCTACCATTGAGTGGAAGAGCGATATGGCCAGGCTAATGACGAAGATAACCGTCGTTAGGCATAACGAGGCTTCAGGGACCAAACGGGTAACAACAATGTCAAAAAGGGACCCCGTATGAGAGTCCCCGTTATCTGGGGACCAAACGGGCAAACAGGGTGGAGTAGAGGGACCAACAGTGTAATTTACCTTTTTTCAATTGTCTCTGCCTAGATTTAACCATAAATTAGGCTAAGTGTTAAAGACTCACTAATGGACATCAGCGAGCAATGAAAGGACTCGCTAAAGCATAAGCAACCTTAGACGTATTCAGGTCAAAGACATCGTCAAGGAAGATTGTTAGTGCAAATATTACGATATTTAATCTATACGATCTTTTTATGTTTTGGTGATGACAAATATGTGACTTGTAATACGTAACGTAAAGTGTGCAAGTTACTCGTAATCATAAATCATCAATGAATACATGCATCAACATCTCTCGACGTCTCAAGTATGCATCAAGACGGACATTGGTTTGCACCCGACGCAAATCACATAAGGTATGTACAAACAAGCATTAAACTTGTAGGATGATCAAAGAAATAAGTTTTTATCTTAAACTTTACATTTTTATAAATGTAACAAAACTATTTCTCAAAAATTATTTAGATGTCAAAATCAGTTTCTTCATATTTCTTCATTTAAGCTCCAGAATGCGTGCCTTTTAGCTAATTTTCACCAAGTACTCCATAATTACTGCAATTCTCAAATACAAACGATTAAGTAACAATTCTTTGCGATAATTATACAAAATAGGTTATTTACATGGGATAATTGATGCTATAAAAGTAACGTTATTTGATGTCATTTTTACTTTTAAATGTTATTATTACTTTTATTATGTTGCATTTATTTGATTTATTTAACTAATTGTGCATTTTGCATATTGTGCATCTACTAGAATTACATTAAAAAGTAAAAATGCAGTCATAATATGTGTTTACCATCTTAATCCATTTGACTTTTTGTACACCCGTATTGTTGACTAGTAAAATACAAAAGTTAATATAAAAACATAGAATGATATCTAATCTGAACCAGCCTTTGTACAGACCTAAAAGACCAAATGTAGTCATATAATAAGCAACATTCAAACAAACATTACTACATCATAAAACTGCTAATCATACTCTTGCAAAAAGACAGAAATGAACTCATAAATGTTATGTTCAGCTTCTAATTGCTGAAGGAGCTCATCATCGTCATCATTATGGTTATCATCAAGTTGATTAGATCCATAATCAAAGATATCATGGAGAGTCTTTGATATTAGGTTGTATTGTACAACCTTTCCAAACAAGTTGATCACCAATAAAGAATCCTCTTCCCTTTTTCCCAAAACAATAAGCCAAACAGTGGACCGAATCGACCATCCTTCGGGAAGTAGAGTCATAAAGTTATCAGTATCAACACGGTACCTAACCGACTAAACAGAACACCCTTTCATCATCTTGTAGATAGTAAACTCACTATAGCCAATATCATCTCTACAAATAAGAAGCAAACACCTACACAACTCAAACAATTTCCCTTCCAGATGCAACAAGTAAGGTATTTGCATGAGTATTAACATTGGATCCATATAGCCATAAGACTCGAGGAGGTTAATTCCCCGTTGAGGGGATTGTATTTTTGTTTATTAATTGTAATGTTCATGGACTTCATAATCTAAACTAAATGTGTAAGCTTCCTATTCTCAGTTTCTAGCCAATGTAAGGCATCATTCCAATAGATTGCACTATCAAAATGATCAAAACTGAAGTAGTTAAAACGGTCCTTGCACAGGCTCCAATTGCTTGTCTCTGAAGAATAAACTTGTATATCAATGTCACAAGATGTGTGTCCATCATCCACTAATTTATAGTGCGGTGATTTTGTAGGATCAAAGGCCATTCTCAATCCAGCACTTCTATAATAAGGTGAATTATCAAAAGAGCAATTTAGATGCGGAAGCCTTTTAAACTGATTAGTGGATGGATTATATACGTAATCAAAAACAAGCCTCCCCGAACCACTACACAGAAGCAAACCATTGCAAGACTACAAGATCTTAACATTTCTAGCTTCCTTAGTAGACCAAGAGTGAAGGAGTTATCCATAGCGGATTTTTTTGACCGAAGTCTAGAATCTAATGACACAAAATCACATTTAAACAAAGATCTAATGTGATTAACAAAAAGACCAATAGAAGGATCAACTTTAGTGATTTAGCTGCGGTTACGGGTGAAATCAAGGGATGTAAGAATTCTTAGCCATTGTTTTGATACGGTTGTAAACAAATAAATATAGAGAAATAGGTAAACGGATTAATTTTTTGTCAAAGAGGTACGTCGTATTGTAAGTGACTACATCTGGTGTGCAAGAGTTTTCTTAAGCATGTGTTCTTCGCTTTTGTGAAATCATCACTGATAGTTATTTTTTCAGATGTTTCCGAAATACTTATAATGGAAAGAAGTTATAATGGAAAGAATTTATGAGTTAGTGGAGTATCTGAGTCCCGAGACATCATTAAATAGAGAATACAAGAGGAGAATCTAAGACCAGCTAAAATTGCAAGGATGAATACTGGCAACTAAAGTTTTTCCTAGTAGGGTAAACTATCACCCATGGTCCCTATCATCATGAAAAGACAACATAAATGTTGAAAATGGAGGGAATTTTTTTTGCATAACACAAGTTTCGTCCCTAAAACCTAAAAAGGGTCAACAGATATAAAGTTTATAATTTAGTCAAGTTTTCAACATATAATGTTAACTCCACGTCTCGTCCCTAAGGCCGAACAAGGGTCAACATATTCAAATAATTTGTTATATTTTCCGAATGTCAGTTTTGCAATGGTCAAACAGGGTTTTTTATGTACAATGGTATAACAGGTTAGTATGAGGAAATACAATGATATTTACCAACCAAAAAAAAGTCAAACTATTAGCATAACTAATAAAGCTATCACACAAGGTTCCCTATCATCATGAAAAGACAACAAAACAAGCTGAAAAAGGATGGGAAATTTTTTTTGCATAATACAAGTTCGTCCTTAAATACAAAAAAAGGGGTCAACAAATATAAGTTTCTTGATTTAGTCAAGGTTTTCAACCTATAATGTAAACTCAAACCTCTCGTCCCTAAACCTAACAAGGGTCTACAATTCAAAATATATTACTTGCAATGTGTCAAAAGGTGTGTTTTAATGTATTAGTGATAACGAAAGGGTTAGTATGAGAATTGCAATGATATTCACAAGGCTCATTGACTGACATTCATAAGGCTCTATGAGAATTGCATTAATTATGAATGTTATTACATACTTACTAGTTGGATTATGATAACATTAAAAACATAATAAACACAACATAGTAGTTGACTTCTATACATTAGCCAATACACCATAGCAAAGCATTCAGGTGGTTCACTTAGTCAATGACTTGGAGGTTGGGTATCTTGTTACATGAGTAGCAGGTGGGTCAGTCTCGTCTTCATGATTATCAGTACGTTACGAAGACATACAATCATCAATGACCTCAGCTACAGTTATAGTTCTAGTTGCAACTGAACCACCAGCTAAACCAACTGCCGTTGTGCTTTAAATTCCTAGGCCTATTAAATAATCACCCCTAACAGGTATAGTTGTGTTTCCCCTTCCCAAGCATTGGTCCACTACTAAACCCGTTGTACTAGTTGCAGCCTTGTTGTGTGTCCCATTCTAGAATGGTGCATTTCACAGTGAACCCACATGGCTTCTCTATCAGGTTTAGGCCTTGTATCAAATGACATTCCGTAGCCGGTTTATGCTTCAAACCAACAATCAATGCATATTTTTTTAGTACTATCTTCTTGTACCTCAACAAATGCATAACCATTATCTTGAGCCATTATGATTGTAGTTTGATGTGATAAACAAAGTAAGAGCATTGGGGTGTTATATAATGCGGTAAAAGAGAGTGTTTAATGTGATAAACAAAGTTGTTGGTCAACAAAAAGTAGTTAGGAGCAATAACAACATAAATGCTGAAAATGGAGGGAAAATATTATGCAAAATACTTTTGTTTTCTAACACGCTTAATCCCTCGCTGACCATTTCAATAGGAAAATTCTTCCTTATTCATCCTTATAATCCTTTTAGTTGGCCATAGGAGGTTAGTATGCGTTGTGGTTTGACTCTTAAATGGTAGACTTTATTCACACACCCAAACAAGAGTTATGAACATGGTGAAATCAAAACACAAACAAGATAGATAAACACTAGCATATATTGACGGCTTAATGTATGTACAAAAAAGATAACCCAAATAACATCATCCATTTCTAAATTAAACCACAAAATATGCTACCCAGGTCCTAACATCATCATCCCCATGCACATAAAACCATAAAAGATACAACCCAACATCATCATTCCCATCTACATAAAAAAACTAACCATAAGATTACCCAAATATCCACAATCTAATCAATATGACCTCATAACTGTAAGAAAATCTATCTTTTTATGCACTTGAATGTAAACTTCCGCTATCATCTTCTTTATCTCCAACATCTTAACCACTTCGGTGACTGCTTAAGAAACTCAGCACATTGCAATGCTAAAGGACCACCAAACACATAATAGCACGGCAATAGACAGATTTTGTGTTCCTAGGACGCTACAAAAACAAGAACCTCCCATAGATGACTAAAATCATCCAGCTGCAAATTAATAGTTCATCCCGTTTGATCTTACCTTTGAATATAGACTGACATTGCGTCAGTAAAATTGTTAGAGTTTTCTGCGGCTGCAAGTTCTTGTAGACGTGGGAAGGCCATTGGTTTTTTTGGTGTTGTTGGGTGTGTTTGGTTATATGTGGTTTGAAAATGATTTGGGTAACTATCTTAATATTGAGATATGGTGACGCCGTCTCCAACCACTGTAGAGACATTCTTGATAGATGTTGGTGTAGTTTCGTAGTCTTGTCCGTTTCTTCTCCAAATGAGCCCAAGTCACGTGTAATTCTTCCAAATGCCTTCCAAATGAGAAATACCTGAAAAGGAACGATTAAGTGGTTAAATGACCCCAAAAAATTGTATAAAATGACACCTTATCAAAGGGACCAACGGTGTAACATACAGTCTTTTTTGTCTACGTGGGAATGCACCTTTTTATAGAATGATTATTTCCCATTTTTTATTAAAAAAAGTTGGACTTAATGTGTGTGTAATAAATTCCAAAGTTGTATATGAGCAATTATCAATAACAGCACAAAGTTTAAGGAACGAAATCAATAGTTAAAAACATCACAATTTTAAGGAACCACACAAAGGTTTTACATAAACACATTGGATAAACAACCTAAGGGAAAATTACACAAAGTAGGGATTATTACACAAAATTACACAACCTAACTAACACATGAATAACCCAATCACATATTCTTCATAACAAAAACAAAATCAATATTTTTATGCACTTTATGATAAGTTTTACCGATCATCTCCCTCGGTGTTAACAATTTAATAGAATCATTCTGTTGAACTTGGTGTAGAAACTGACAACAATTGTAGGACATCAATGATGAAGGCACTCCTTCAAGTTTAATTATAAATGGCTTCCTCTCATTTGTGCGGTCTATAAACTGCACCCATAAGTTGTGTAGATCGGATGGTTTCCCTTTAAAAGTATAGCATCATTGCATCAAATAAAGACGTAGATTTAGCAGCTACAACGAGTTCATCTAGACGTGGAAAAGCATCCATTTTTCTAAAGTTAATGTTGAGTCTCTTATTTGCTTCAATGCTTTTTTGGATATGCTATTGCAAATGACTGGGGGTTTGACCCCTTAAATAGCAAAAATAGAGGGTGATGTGTTTCAAAATCTTTAAATTCATAAGACTCAAATTACCGATTTATTAAATGGAAACACATGGGTAAAAGTATAACCCACGTATGTAGTATAATATTTTAGGTAAGACCAGGACGTCCACAGGGATTTGATTTGTGTTCGAATGATCGTAGTTAAAATAAACTTTAAATTTTTTAAGATAAATGGTGTTGGATTCAATAATGAGAAAGATGACTACTCGGATAGCTTCATATAACTCCTAAGAAATGGTGATAATTACGATCTCAGATTCAAGGTTGTTTAATTTATAAAAAGGTTTTCTTGTCAAAAAACATTTTCACAAATTAACTTATTTAACTTAAGACTTATGTTTAGTTAACTCGATCAAATGCGTCCCTCAGATAATCCAGTTACTATTATATCAAATCTATTTTGTTTATCAAATAACGTAAGCGGATTTCTCCAACCAAATGATAAAGACCATAGACAAATCTTTAAAACAATATAACATACAACGGGTCTTTCGACCTATACCGTTATAAGCATAAAATCAAAGTTGATAATCAGAGTTGATAAGCTAAGATACGATAGGATTTCAACATAAGCTTAAGATTAAAAAGATCGCAATTATACCAAATGCTTATTCATTATATTAACTTCACCGAGCAGTCATGAGAGATTTAGCCTCTCATAGCTACAAAGTTCATAACAAAATAAAGAAGAGAAACAAGAACCATACTATGCTTGGGTAAGAATATGGATTAAACTCCACCTGTTACAAGTATCGGATCTATACTAAACCTTTATTTCCTAAAAACTAGGATATTGTTCTTCGTTCTTCGTTCTTCGTCTTTGAATTCAGGTTTTGGTGAGGGTATTAAAGAGAGATTGATGAGATGAAGAATGTGTGTGATTCTCTAAATGGTGTGAAATTCGTCTCTATTTATAGGCTGAGAAGGGGTTGAAGTGCGACGCACATCCTAAAATGTGCGGCGTACTTTGCCTACGTCGGTGCAAATATCATTAATGCTGCAAGGAAGTGCGGCACACTTTTATATAAAACCAGCGCACTTGGTGAGTAAATGCAGTCTTTATTTAATTTCATTTAATTCTCTTAAACTTGATAGGAAGTGCGTACTTTTTTGCATTTTTAGCTTTAGTCCTTTCTTTTCTTCTACCTTGCTTTCCAATGAGTAGAAACACTTGTACTTTGATCGTTTTAAGCTCAGAATGTCTTCAAGTGAACCTGCACATATTTCATGCTATTAAGTACTAAAAGTTCATGATAAATGATAATATATATATAAATAACGCTGCCGAAAACATTTATAATTTCGGCGCTATTAGAGGAACCAAGGTTGTAACAAGATAAATACAATACATGTGTACATTATAAAATGGTGAGTTTTACCCATACTATATAGTGTGACATAATGTTACTGTACATATTTTGTAACACGTATTAAAACCATGTTGAATCACCCCTTCAATGCAGTTGAAGGTCCAATCAAAAGCCAAAATGTGTAATGTAATTATAACATGCAATGCGTGTGACTGTTTCTCACATGGCTCGATACATCGCATATAATGTGTATAACTGGCAGGAAAATATACAATATGGAACACTAAGTTCAGGGATAAAATATGACTGCAAATTTCATCCCACACAACTTGGTTTTAGCTTGTCATCTACTCATCTTGGTTTTCTTATTTGAGTATTTAAGGGTAAATATAGTCAAAAATATTACAGCAACCATAAATTAAGTCATCCACAACTAACAATATTAACTCTTCAACAAAAATTCACTTCATCAAAAGTTCACTACATATTGGAGATGATATCAGAAGAGCGCAACACATATGCTCGAGAAACCTGTGCACGACCACATAAAGTCCTTACAAACGACGACCTTTTAACTGGAATTTTAATCCGATTACCTATTCTCTGTATTCATCTCTTTACATGTTGTTAACCTATATCACTTTACCATCATCACACAAAAATAATAAAATCTGAGAGAGAGAAAAAGGAAACTAGAGAGAGAAAGAAATATAAAAAAGAAAAGGAAATGGTGGATTGCTATATGAGAAAAATAACAACCAACACCCTCCTAACATGCTAGGAGGGTAGAATTTATACCACATAAGGGGTTGGACCCTTATGGGTTTTGTTTGGGCTTTCTTGGGCCGAACAAGAGAAAACAAATGGGCTATAGCCCGACACCTAGGCCTAATTAGCTTAAAACAATTCCCGTAAACTATGTTTTCCTATACAAGGCTCGGGAATAAATAATGACCATCACTTTACTAAAACCTAGGCTAACAATCTCCCTCTAAGGGGTGTTCATTGCACTTATGGCTTCACTTCTTGTGACGTATTGGATCTCGGAGCCTTATGTTCTTGGTAATTCCTTTTAAAGTTCCTTTTGCATGCTTGCGATCTTGGATCTTGATCTTTAACTTGATATCTTGTGACTTTAACTTGATATCTTGGTCTTTAGCCTTGAGAACAACTTGGATACTTCTTGACTGAAACACTTCTTAACCAACATACTCATACTTTAACATTACTTGAAGGCTAACAATCCTCCTCAACATAGACCTCGTGACTTGATCTACTTGTAATCATATGCTTGACGTTCTTTGAGGAAGTTCTTATTTATCAGAACTTGGGGAAGTATATCTTTGAAATTCAAAACTATCTTCAAGTTGTGATTAATGCCGTTGAATGTATCCTTGAACTGTGAGAATGAGTATGTGGCGTTGACTGCGACTCAGCTAGAATATGGTGGATCCGCCATCGATTTGTCCTGCATTTTCAAGTTAGTGAGAAACAACAAATATGGACGAATATGTCTTTGTCATTTTGTCGATTTCAGGTTGCAATAACCAACAGTTCCCTGTTTTATAGTATGAATACTATACATGTGATAAGATAAGTTCAAGGAACCTTCTTGACAGGGTTTCCAGCTCAAAGTGTTGGATTCTCTAATGCGTAAGCATCAGATTCACCGTACTTGCTAGTTCTCATTACCAGAACGTCTCAAAGCAGACAACACGATAAGAGTGAATCAGTTAGTTACAATCTGACTGATTGAGTCGTCAGTACGTGTTCAGTCTTCCCATGCCCAGATGCCCTTTTGAGGCTGCCATAATGGACATGAGATCAAAAAACTTGTTTGAAAATCAGTCAATATGTTAATGGATAAAGATTTTTAAACATATCGAAAGTTTTATATTTTTTCAAAAAAAACATTCGTCAATTCTCATTAATTCACATAGATTATATATGCGTCTGTGTTGGACTCTTGTACAGCTTGTGTTCTTGATGATGAACAACAAGTGTATATGGAATTGTGTCCTAATGAGATTTATTGATTGATCTCGTTGTCTCTAGACTCTATAAGTGAACTTTTGTTATTTGGTGATCAGTGGCTGGAGTAGACTTGATGTGTCGTTGTGTGATGTTAAATTATAATTCAAGTTTTAAATTTATATTTTGCCGACTTAACCAAAAACAACACTTTAACGGGCAGTGTACCCGGTCGGTAGGAGTTTCGTGGTAAGTAGGGTGTCGATCACTAAGAGCGAGAAACAGTTTTAATTTATTAATAATTTGGTTTTTCTAATCTAAGTTAGTCTAATCTATGCTAAACCTGTGCTAAACCTATGTTAATCCTAAATCTAATGGATAAGGGGGTTTTCAGCCTGAAAGACTAGCACGGGTTTGGTGCTGACTAAAACCAATTCAAGACACAAAATCGTACGCAAGCAAATTAATAGAAGATAAAAGAGCGGTCTAGCCAAATATAAGAAAACTGTATTAACCATTATTAATCGAATCAGAATGTTGGTTTGTTTCTTAGTGCAATGATTACTTATCTCGAGGCGGCATATCATTCTTAAGACTTAGGCGTTACTTCTTCCTAAGACCTAGACACGTAGAATTCTGTCACAATTAAATGCTTCCGTATAAAGCATCCTTATTTGCTGATTATAATCTATCTTAGGGATTAAAGCAATGGTGATCTTGTTAAACCCCAGCTTATAGAGACTTTACCCACTTACTGCTTAATGGCAATTCATACACTAGTAGTCCACTAACCAAGTCTTTACCAATTAATCAAGAACGTACTCGTTGATACCAAGGTCACCTTATTGTCCAACTAAGCTCACAATCTAAGGGCAAAGATAGGTCGTTAATTGTGATCCTATTGGTCTAGATGTATAAATCACTATATGGAGAGCTATCTCGGCATCTAGATTACTTGGTCCATATCACTAGATCCAGTTGAATGATAAGTCGCGTACAAAAGTATGTAAACAAGTATATATTGATAAACATAAACAAACAATCAACGATAAATTAAGAAATCGAGATAAACAAACCAAACATTAAGATCTTCATAATAATGGCTAATACCCGAAGGTATTAGCTTTCAAACGTCATAATTAATACAAAAGTAATGATTTAGCCAAGGTAAACTAACTGAGTTAACGAATGATACCAAAAATTGAACGATTACAAGAGTATAAGAAATTACACGTTTTCTCCTATGGAATTAATCGTGTTGCTCGACCTCTTCTACTCTTCTTCTCCTCTGAAAATTGACTTTTATGGTTTAGGTATCGAGAATATGATTTTGCACACTTAAAACTCGTTTTTGAGTTTTCTATTTATAGGGTCTGGAATATCGTCGATACTGCGTATCCAAAGTCTTGGATATGGCGTATCGGGGGTTTCTTGGAGTAGGGACTACGTTTGATATCTTCCAGAATATTTTATTTCCATATAGCTTGAATACGGCGTATTGGGTTTTCCTGGATACGGCATATTAGATCTTGTTTCCTTCGTGGTCTTTGGTGAGTGCAGGCATAGATACGTTGTATCTTCCTTGATGGATACAACGTATTGGTTGTCAGAACAGTAATCTTCAAAATATCTTTGTTTAAGCTCTAGAATGCGTGCCTTTTAGTTAATCTTCACCAATTACTCCATAATTACTGCAATTCTCAAATATAAACGATTAAGTAACAATTCTTTGCAATAATTATACAAAATGGGTTAATTACATAGGATAAATGATGCTATAAAATAGACGTTATTTGATGTTATCAAATATCCCCCCACTTGAATCCTACTTGTCCTCAAGTAGCCTTTAGAAGTTTATGAAAATGTAACCCTAAGGATTTTTCTGTTTAAGCATTTATTTGATCTATTACAAGTACACAACCAAACACCTCACGAAATAGGAAGATGAAAACACTCAAATCACTCAACTAATCTATGTGGTAACATGTAACTAATTTGCTCAATTGTTCGGTCGTGACGAGTATTCTATCATAGGCTTAGCAAGGATGCACATCTCTACCACTAGAGCTAAGGAATAACAAGTTTATAAAGGTAAAATTAGTTTTTATTATAAGGCTTGGGGTTGATCATTCTACAATCTTTCACCAAAAGTACCATACCAACAAGGCAGCTGAAGCACACATACATGGCCGTAACGACGGAATAGATATGTGTGTTCGATCGCATCCTCATTCGAGTTTAACCAATGGGTTAGGATCAAGAATGATATAGGGTAGGGATCTTCTAACTTTCACCAATAGTAATAAACCAACAAGGCAGCTGAGACATGCATACATGACCGTAATGACAGAATAGACATGCATGCTCGTACACATCCTCATTCACATAAAACCCATGGTTAATGATTAGGAAAGGGAATTAAATTGTTGTTAAACAAAAATTACAAAACAAATAGACTAGGTCCAAGATATAAGTTGCTAGACACTTTTTCCCGACCGTTACTATGATAAAGACATAACTATTTACAAACGTCTTGATCATTGATAAAAAAACAACAATCTAAGTTGGCGTTCCTGTAACGGTCAACTTTCCCAATCATCCCATACTTTACATACTTTTACAAGATAAGTGGCGATATCTACCAGTTTATACAATACTCTACATCGTTGACTTATAAGACGTATCAATGAATAATCGATCCTTCATATAATTCCTCCGGTCTAAGCTTTTGCAAAACGATTATCTTCAAGTTTTCTTCCTCTTTTTTGTTGCGAATTTTCTAGTTTTTTCAAAAAATAAATTAATTTTTTTTCTAAATATACACTATACTACGAAACTTGGTGTAATTTCACCATTTTCACTATCATAATAACTCTGAATAATTCCTTTGGTTATTCTTCATTCTTCGGACATACCAATAATTGTGTTGGTAGTAAAAATACATGAATTTTGACTACTTTATACATTCACATTTGCAATGTGCAAATTTCATCCCAACCGTACCAAAGATAGAAAATTGGCACAAGACATGAGATATACATACTTTACACTTTAAGCAACTAGCAACTGATAAATGGACATAATTTAACAAGGTAGGCTAAGGTGTAAAGGTGTAACGAAATAGATAGTTGGTGTAATTCCTAAAGGATTGGCTCTACGGGTTGTTCTAGGGGTATCTTACTCTTAAGATGAGAGTAAACAAAGGGTTTATATGGGGGTTAACTAACCAGTGTAGTTAGTTAATAAAACAACAT
>BQNB010000407.1:147114-175346 GCA_026074375.1 Tanacetum coccineum | reverse complement strand
TCAACTTTTTGACACAGGAACACAACTAGCCATGAAAGTTATTGTCGAAGCCATGGCTTGCTGATCTCATGAGGAGGGACAACCGTTGGCTGCTCTGAGAAGTCAGCTCATATGGGCTATGGCCTCACCGAGACCTATTAGATAGGGAGGTATCTTATGAAGCCGCGACACCGTCTAGACCCGGAGAGGCATTATGCCTTCGAGACCTACTAGGCAGGTATCTATGAAGCCACAACACCGTCTTAGACCCGGAGAGGGAGGCATTATGCCTCTCATGCCATACGGGGCTATACCGGTGGGAATCAATCGGCTCCCATGGCTTTTTTTTTATTTGAACAACCACCTTTTTGATTGGGTGTTTCAAGTAGGACCCCTTCGAACCCACTTTAATGCCTCACTTGGGTCATAGATTCACGTGACTGAATACCAACAGTCTTAGATTTTTGATTTACTGCTTATATGGTAATGGATAGATTGTTTCACCAACTTGGTATTATACGTGCCGCAAACCGGTTAACCAGTTCGGTTCGGTTTCAGTCAAACAGGAACCTGTTTCGGTCAACGAACCAGTCGAAACCGGTTTGGGGAAAACCGGTTCCGGTTTGAAACCGGTTTGGGGTGCGGTTTTTTGTCCGAACCGTCTCCGCACCGGTTAGGAACCGGTTAACCACCCAAACCGTTTTGACCGTATTTTGTTTTTCCGTGTTTTTGTACGCTATAAACGAATAAACTTTAACTTTATTTAATATAAAAAACCCTAATACATACAGAAACGAAATACTATTGGAAGGAATACAACACAAATGCAAAGAAAATTTAAAATACAACAATCAACAAAATAATGCAACGAATTAAAAATACAACATACTAATCGAAAATTAGTAATCATCTTCGGCTTCGCTGCTCAGCATATAATCATACCGTGGTCCTCCCGGAGACATAGTGCCTTCGCTGCTAGCATCTAGTGCAATTTCTTCATCGGATAGTGGAATGATTTCAAATTTGTTGCACCTCGTCATCAAAGACACCTTCTTCAAAGTCTAAGGGTGTTTCAAAAGGGCTTTTGTCTTGTTTACGCTTTTTAGCGTCCAAGTGATCCTTCAAACACATGCACATCTCTAAAGACGCCGGAGTGAGTCTTGTTCTTCGGATTGACAACACCCTCCCACTTGTTGAAAATGCGGATTCAGAAGCTACCGAAGAAACTTGTACACTTATTATATCCATGGCCTTGCGGGATAGAACGGAAAACATTTGTTTCACTTTTCTTTCAAAACTAAGACATCATAACTTGCAAACTCTTTGGGATGGAAGATGTGTGACAAAATCGGAATGGACATATCGCTCATATTCGCATGACAATGTAGGATCTGTCATAGCCTTTTTTGTATGTGCTTTTAAACCGTTTAGCAAACGGCTATATTTATTTCCGCCACTCGCTATCGATGAAGTAGCCCCACCACTTGTTTGAGATGATTGAGTTGGGTTACCATATTTTGTATAATAAAGATTATACAAACCTTCCAAAGATTCTTTAAAATAACTTTTTGACTTAGATGCAAAAGTATCGTCAAAAAACTCCAAATCCGTACATATCGACTCGATAAGAAAAGTCTACCCCGTTTACATTAAAACAATAGGATTTAAAGGAGCGGTCTTGCACAAGTAAATAATCGGTGTCATGTGTTTTGGAAAAAAACTTCCTAATTTTTTTCTTTTATTGTTTTAAACATACTGACATATACACCCTCAAGTTCAAATTCGCTTATAACGTACTCATGAATAAAATCTGTTGAAGTACCAATGTAGATGTGGGTTAGTAAAACCCCTACGATAAAATTTCTGTTGCAGTGTTAAACACTTCTCAAGTAATTGGGTTAAAAGATTTGAATAATAACCCAATTTTTGTCTCAGCCGAATGAATTACATCAACCTCATTCTTAATTATGGCCAAGAAACGCATAAAATACGCCAAAAAGTAATTTTGTTGTTTCAACCACTTAGGAACATATGATAAGTGGAGTTCCACTCGTTTGGAACGTCCCAAATTTGGTTATAAACAAGTTTCTCTGCATCTTTACAGATTGACATAGGCGTGTCGGGTTCTTGCACTTGGATTTTAAAATAGCTTTTACATGTTTCTTAAAAGACTCTCTAATGCAATCAATCGCGGGAACCGCTAAACCGCTTACAAACCAAGTTAATGATGTGTTCAACACAGAGAAAACGTCTATGATAAAATCAACCCCCCATATGGTAGCTCGTATTTAATTTTAGTTTATCCATGGCGGATGTGTTGTTGCTAGCATTATCCAATGTAATTGACATAACTTTATCTTCCAAGTTAAAATTGGTAAGGACTTTTGTCAACATTTTAAACAAGGCTCCACCCGTGTGAGGAGACGGAAACTCTTCGAATGAAATGACCCGCTTCATCATTTGCCAAGTACCGGGTTCAATCCAATGTGCGGTAACACACATGTAAGAACCGGCACCCGAGAGAACGGACCCATACATACTTTGTTATGTGAGAACACAATGCATTTATGTTACCAAAACTATTAATTATTTCTTGTTTAGCCGCCAACCATAGTTTCATTGCATCACGTTTGAGAGTAGAGCGACTTACATGAGTGTATCTTGGTTGCATAGTGTTCTGGAACACCCTCGTTGTTTGCTCGTGGTCAAAGTGGTTGAACGGTAACGCTTGTTGAATCACCAAACCCGTGAATTGTTCACGAAGATAATCCGGATCGTACCTGAAAACACTCCCATCTCGAGCCATAGACGTTTTCCCCGCTTCCGGATTCTGGTTCTGCTGTGCCTTCTTTGCTTCACAATGCGGATGAGTTATATGATTCCTCAACGTCGTGTTGGAACCGACCGATAAGAAATGAAAGCAATGCTTGCATTGAGCTTTTTACGAGTTGTCGGGTCCTATATGCAAAGTTGTAGTCATTTCAAATATGGGGTTTCGATTGGTTGCTATGATTTCACGAATTGTAGGTGCACTTGTTGAACCAACACCGGTGGCAGTTGAGGCGGATGCGGATTCACTTGCCATTGAAGGAAATTTGGTTTTGCTTTGGATAATTTTTTTTTGCTAGGATGTATTCGTCATTGTGTGATTTGAACTACAACACTTGGGTCATAGATTGACGTGGCTGAACCCAGCTCTCATAAGGAGGAGGCACAACCGTTGGCTGCTCTGAGAAGTCAGCTCATACCGCCTCACCGAGACCTATTAGATAGGAGGTGTCTTATGAAGCCACGACACCGTCTTAGACCCGGAGAGGGAGGCAATCGGCTCCCATGGCTTTTTTTATTTGAACAACCTTCTTCTTGATTGGGTGTTCAAGTAGAACCCCTTCAAACCCACTTTAATGCCCCCACTTGGGTCATAGATTGACGTGGCTGAACCCAGCAGGCTTTGAAATTTGATTAGTGCTTATATCTATCGGATATATTGTTACTCCAACCGATGTGGGATAACAAAGTAAACTTGATGTGTACACCGATTAGTAAATTTGATTGTATCTTCTAACAAATATTTTGTTTTAACTCGCAAATGTTTGAGTCACAACTAATGATATCTTGACTCTACCCAATGTGGGACTTGACAACACAAGATTACTACTCAATATTTATTTGTTCAAAAATAGTTGAAAGAAAGTAGACTTGTAGTTTTTTTATGGGAAGCTATTATCGCCTCATTGAATTTACTCGACTAATTTTTGGACGAAACTAGCTCAAAATTTTATAATATATTGGTGGATATGTGGATAGAATGAACCTAAAATTGTAAAACGACTAGTGGACGAAACTAGCTGAATTTTCAAAAATATATTGGTGGATATGTTGATAGAATGAACTTAAAATTGTAAAATGACTAGTGTACATAAATATCTGACACAATGATGGACGGAGCCAGAAATTAAGAATAAAAAGCGTCGATTTTTTTTTTCAATCTAACAAAGTAATATAGCTAAAACTTCAAAATAGTAGGTTCTAATTATCACATACGGTAGCTTACAAACTTATTTTTTTTATAAGAAATAGTGTTTTAATCCCCGGGTTAACCCGACCGGTTTAACCGGTTGAATCGTGTACTCAGGTAACCGAAAGCCGGGTTTTAGCGAAAAACCCAGTTGAACCGCCGGTTGAAGTGTGAACCGGTGTTTCGACCAAATCAATTAAAAAAACCGGTTTTTAAAACATCTAGAAATATACGTTGACAACTAATAAAAAATATTAGATGAAAACACTGTTTATGAAGCAGCGTCAAACTTCTCTTAATTATTTTGTCATCTAAAAGTTGAGGGGACATGTTATACAACGAGTGGGAATCTACCCTGTGCGTTGCGACGGGGATGATATGTAATTGAAGCACATATTCAAATTTTTTTTGAGCAAATAAAGGTCGAGTGAGACATAAAAGTGAAGATTAGGGAGAAGATGTTAAATTAAATCATGAAGAATTTTTATTAGCCCATGCCTTATGATGAGTTGTTTGAAGAACCTAAATCATATTATTTGAGAAACATCAAATAGGTCCAAGCCCACTAAAAGAAAGAAGGAACATAAATTGTGACATGTGGAATCCACTATCTATCTATTTGAACCCTCTTCATTAATTTTTACACTTAGCATCATCAAAGACGAATGATTTGTAGGAACATGAAGTAGGAATATTTATCATTTTCCAAAAATTAATTTCATGTTCTAAAAGGAGTAGACCACACACTTATAAACACCATATACATCCTACGGTTTTCATTATCAAGTTGCAGCTAACTCGGGATCATCTCCGATGTGTCACGAATGAAAAGATGCTACCTAGGCACGTCCCATCCACTCTCCTAGTCTTCTGCTCTCACTCGTTCAATTTTGATATTTAATTTCAAATAAACAGGCCAAAAAAAGGCCACCTTAAACCCAACCAAGGCTTGTATGTGTCTTGTCCTGTAGCATGATGCCTTTTAGTATATATATAAATGCTATCAAAACATACTTTTGATAATTTATAAGCTCTATTCTTTTTTCTTGTTTTTTTTGATAATTTGAGATTCTGACTCGACATTACGAACCAACTAACCACAGAGTGACTACTAAGTTGGCGTAGGTGAACCTCTATGGCTGCAAAAGGATTAATTTACGAGCTCACTTCTCTAGGACCTATTTTGATAAGGTTCACATGGGTTTATAATAAAAATGACCACAAAAGAAAATACCCATGCAAAGTTTTCAGTATTTTAACTTTTCTTTCTAAAAAATAATTACAACTATCGTAAGAAAACAATTTTTAGACTTTAGACTCTTAAAACACTTTCAAAAAGTCATACTTAAAAAAAAATCCTAACTAAAATGTTAAAAACTTCAACTATCCTACATCGACCCAACTAAGAACAAAGGTGTTATTTATAAAACCTATCTGGGCTGTTTGGATTGCTGGTTTTAGTAACGCAAACCTATAACCCAAGTGGGAGCATTAAGATTATATGAAGGGCTAAGAGCTAGGGGCACAGCTTTGACTCGTAAGTCTGTGGGACTAGCTTGCCGATAGCTAATCGGTGTTAGCACAAAAAAGTGCGTACTCAGCCCCAGCTGAGACTAGTAAGGTCCGAGCCAGCCTTTGCCCCTGCTTAGGACACTCTCCTAAAAGGTCCGAGCCAGCCTTTGTCTTAGGACACTCTCCTAAAAGGTCCGAGCCAGCCTTTCTAGTATGAGGGAATTATACAAGTCCTTGCTTAGGACACTCCAATAAGTGATGTTGCCCCGTTCTCTCGACCATGGTTGACTCCTTCTTAAGCCGACTATAATCTTTTACAACTTGAGTTTGTAGAAAAATACATGAAAGAGGCTCCAATAAGTATTTTTGCCGTTTTCTCAACCATGCTGTCTAGTAAACCCAATTAGCCAAAGTTATAATCATTTAATATGGCTTCAACTGATTCATTCTTGTTTTTGCTTAATTTGATACACAAATCGACAGTATGGTCGTGTTAGGTCTTCTTGCAACTAGTTTGTAGAACTTTCAGTCTAAACCAAGGGGATGATACATGTAGACATAAACCGGATGTTTAAGTGTCTCATCAGCTGTTGGACTATGGGACGGTTGTCATGAAAGAAGTGTAGCAATCAGATTCACCAAATCGGGGCTTGAGTAATTCGGCCATGATTGCACCCATTGCCCACATAGCAACTGCATAACTGTATGTAACAAGGCTGCCACATATCAACTGCATTAGTCATTAGAAATGCAACTGTACTCGAAGAAGTCAAAGACAATCTCAGGTTTGAAAATCTGTTCTCTTAAGCGATAAGTTGCATCACGAACATTATAAATGCAACTAAGATTCTGAATGCTGTCTATGCATAGTTAATGGCGGGTTGGCAATGGCTCTCGTTCAGAAAAGATTCCCACATATCTATTAGGCCCTCTCATCATGTTATGTTTATAGATGGCAATTGAACCTATTTACCTACGAATGGGCTGATTTGTGTTTGTTTTATTTGTAACCGGTTAAACGTACAAATAACAAAAGTGGTTAAAACTGCAGCGGCGAATGTCGACAAAAACATATATATAATGCATAATCCTATTATACATCGTCTTCAAAATTTTAGCTTGGGACAAGAAGTGTTTCTAGTCAGGTCAACTTAACCCATATCGAAACATTCACTTGTCATGACTTGATACCTAACCTGCTTATTTTGTCACCTTAGTTAGATTCTTTTCTCGTCCTGGTTAATTTGGATAATACATATTTACGTACGTAATTTATTCCATAAGACAATAGGGTTACGGGTCACAGATTGAAGATGAACTTCGAGCTGAGTTCACTTCTTGATGGTACCGTTCCTGTAACAGATAAGTTCTTATAAATGGGTTGATATGGTTTTCGTTTTATCTCAAGTGGGTTAGATCAAAAGGTTTAGGTAGGAGAATGGGTCTATTAGTTTAAACGGGTAAAAAATAGTCAAAATTCTGATTTTTAAAGTATACAACCTTAATCATTTTATTCATACCACTTTGCTTCGTTATTCAATTCAACCGTTTACAGGGTATTGCTCATTTTTATATAATTATGTATGCAGTCTTGTGTTTTGATGGAGCAAAGGGAATTGCTATAGGAGCTTGCGGATTCAGTAGGAACTGCAGCCCGATAGCTTTCCAGTTTGGAGTGTAGCTGGGTGGTTAATTTTAAACTGGTGCTGTCTTTCCCGGAACACCATCATATCTGTAGGGTAAAGATACCGGTGGACAGGGGCGTATATCTTATTGTTTTGGCTGTGTAACGGTGCGTCACATATGTAAAAATTAGAAGCCAGCGAACTGAGTTGCTACTTTTGTATATTTTAATACAAAATGGAGACATTCGTTACTTTTGTTTATTGTATGCTGTCTAGTATACCTAGTTAGCCAGAGTTGTGGTAAAATATACTATGATTTCATCTGATTCACTCGTGTTTTTGCTTAATTTGGCACAAAATTGACAGTATGGTTCTTGCAACAAGGTCGTAGAACTTACTGTCTAAACCAAAGCAACAAAATAATAATTAATGAACCAAGCCGAGCTTAAAATGATCTGATGATATGATAATTTTTAGGTGCAGAAGTCGAGATTTCCTTTGAAGTATCTGTTGAAATGTTGAAATTATGTCTTTAAACCTGAAGTGATTTGAAATCTTGAATTACTACGTTGGATTAGCAAAGGTTTGAAACGATCCGTTTTTAATAAAAAGTAGGAGTTGGGGACTTGTGAACCAGGAACACAACTAGCCCATGGAAGCTGTTGTCGAAGCCATGGGATTATAAGGAATAGGGACACAACCGTTGGCTGCTGCTCTGAGAAGTCAGCTCATACGGCGTCATCGAGACCTACTTACAAGGCTCATTTCAGGTCTCGATAGGTCTTGACGAAGCCGTGACACCCCTTACGACCCAGGGAGGAATAATGCCTTCCCTGATAGGGTGGAATCAATCGGCTCCCATGGCTTTTTTTATATGAACAAACAACAATTAACATACGAAAAGCCTACATAAAAACTGGTACTTTTTTAACAAATTTGTGAAGAATAAAAAAAAAGGTTGTACATAATATTTGATAAGAGTTAATTTCATAAATGATTCCTGTAGTCTATCGGGTTTAACGGAATTGGGTCCCTAAACTTTTTTTTCTCGGATCATCTCCTTGTGGTTTCGACCCGTATCAGGTTTGGTCCCTTGACCAATTTTTCTGTTTGTTTAACCGTTAATTAGACTGAAATGACCAATCTGCCCTTATACATGTTTTTTAAATGGTCCATATGGTTTGTTGAATATCACAGATGATTTAGTCCATGCGTTAATTTTTTTTATTTTTAAGTTTTTTATTATTAATTTATTATCACTATTTTATTTTAATTATTTTTTATTTC
Organism: Tanacetum coccineum; assembly: GCA_026074375.1. NCBI lineage: Eukaryota > Viridiplantae > Streptophyta > Magnoliopsida > Asterales > Asteraceae > Tanacetum > Tanacetum coccineum. Next base: position 166,925 of record BQNB010000407.1, on the reverse strand, counting down.
TTTATATATTTTATTATTATTATTATTATTATTATTATTTATTTAATTTATTATTATTTTTCTAATTTTCTTTTTTTTTCTTTTTTTATTATTGTTATTCTTATTTATTTATTTTTAATTTTTTTATCTGTTTTCGTACATACAATAAACTTTAAAAAAATTTAATAAAAATGTAAAAACAGACAAAAATGAAAAACGTACGAAAACGTAAAAATATATATGAAAACTGATAAAAACGTATAAAACGTAAAAATACGTAAGAAAAGTGATAAAAAACGGATGAAAGCGTTCGAAAAGTATAAAACGGATGAAAACGAATAAAGCGTTAAAAACGTATATGTTTTATAAACTTTTTTTAGGTTTTCATCTGTTTCAATTAATTTTTATGCGTTTTGGAACATTTTTATACGTTTTCGTCCGTTTTAGTACGTTTTAGAACATTTTTATCTATTTGTTCAAAGAAGGTGAATTAAAGTAGAATTGTAGTTTTATGAGAAGCTATTATCGCCTCATTTTTTTAGAACGGCAACTATTATAAAACCAACTAGCAAGAAGCTAGAAAAAGAATTACAAAGAGATCAAATAGGGGTGTTGCAACCAACTATCCCAACTAAAAGTACAATTACATCTAGAAATGCACCAAGTGAAAGAGCGCGAAACAATATCGTCAAAAATAACATCTTTACGAGGGGCTTTCGACGAGAAGAGCAACTGATTACGAAACATCCATGAATTTACTCGAGTAATTTTTGGACGAAACTAGCTCAATCTTCAAAAATATATTGGTGGATATGTGGATAGAATGAACTTAAAATTGTAAAATGACTAGTGTACATAAACTTGATGTGTACACCAATAATTTGATTGTATCTTCTTAGAAATATTTTGTTTTAACTCGCAAAAGTTTGAGTTATACGGAGTGATTAATGTTATGACATCAAACATAAAGTTAGATGAATAATTTTATCTTTCAATATAATATCTACCGAATTTTTTTGATAACTTTACACATACATAACTAGCGAATTGGATGACACACGCTAAGTAATATAAATTTTGTAGATACAAGATTCATAGGTGCAATGCACTTCATACATATGGTTAGATGCACTGAAGACTTGTTAATCATGTTACATAAGCCTACACTTTCAAGATTTATACGTGCGATACCCTTTCTACAAGCTTTTGCAGTTTGTTGAGAAAAGCAAGAGGCTTTATATAAAAGCAAACAGAACATAAGCACTTTGTTGATTGAGAAGATTCAACCCCTCTCTCTGACTAGAACGACGAGAGAGAGGTACCGAGAATTGCAGTATTATCAGCCCACCCCGTACAATCTTTATTATCTCCTATAAAGCATAATTCGTGGAAAACTACCACGAAGTTGAGTGTCCAACCAATCCAAACTTTCATTACCAAAATTGCGTGCGCGTAAACCATTTCCACACGATTATGACATGTGAATCAGGTCCACACCACGATCTTTAAGCATATGCAACTCACGATTAATGGATTTCCAATCGAAGTAAGAAAAGGGTTTAATTTATATATTGAGGTGCCATGCATAGACTTGATTGTGACGAAACCACAATGAATTATTCCCGTGATATGAATCTCCAAACCCATTTGAAAAGGAGAGCCCTATTTAAAAGCATTAAATATTTGAGACACCTAAACCTCCATACTTCTATGGACGCAAGAATCTTGGCCCAATTTTGATCCAAACACCTATTTTCTCTCGTCGCATTGAACACAATTGAAAAAAATTTCTTCGTATGTAGCGACACTCCATCGTTTGTTAACAAGACTTATGAATCCTTATAGATTGAACATATTATAAATAGGTGTTGACCCAAGAACCGACTTTTAAAAGAGTTAAGCTTCCTCCAACAGATTATGTTTTAAGTTTTCATTTAGATAGACGAGCCTTAAGTTTACCAATCGTATGTCCATGCCTGAATGTCAGCTTTTTCCTCCAACCATCTAAGTATTTTTAAAGGGGTTTTCCAAATAGTTGAACATCCAAATTTTAAAGCTGCAGCATTAACATCCTCACTTCGAATCCCGACATCCAAGAAGGTGACTTTTTTAAGATTGGATCGAGGAGGTCCGAACAACAATGAAATACAATAAAGGAGAATGTGAGTAATAACAGATAGATTAGCAATAGACCACTCACCAAGAAAGACCGCTTCATTCCGCATAAAAAAAGATGGGGAAAATATTAAAGAGGACGAAACCAATTTTGATGCCTTAAAATCCCGCCTCGATGGCCTAGATAACGAAAGATGAAGAGATCTACCATAATTAAGAATAAAAAAAGGATATGGGGCCAAAGGATTCTTGCTTAACCCCCCAATGAAATTGGAATTCGGAGTTGTAACTACCATTTTTAAGGAGGACCAGAGCTTCAGAGTGTAAGCAACCCGAATCCACGATCACCAATTTAGAACGAACCCAAACTTGCTCTAAGACATCTTCTAAAAATAACCTTATCGATATTTTAGCCTTGGCAAAATCAACTTTATAACACATGGCTTGTTGTGTTTCTTATGATTGCACAAGTAAAGTAATTACGTTTTGATAAACGGGCCATCAAGAATTTGACTTTAGGAAGAAAAACGTGTTTGAACATGCCGTTATAAGACCAGTTATGTTCGACGAAAGTCGAGTGGTAATTCTTTTGGTGACTACCTTTGTTAAAGAACTCCCGATTAGCTACATTTGACGATAATCATTTACATATTAAACGGATCATTGGTTTTTCGGAATGGAGCAATGAAAGAGGAGTTTAACATCCTCGTAAGGTAAATGATATATGCATCGATAAACCATTCCAACTGCAGCACAAAATTCAGGATCTAAAGTGTCCAGGAATTTCACCAATTAGTTCTCAATGTGAAACCGTCTGGTCCATGAAGATTTATTCTCTCACAGCCCCACACTGAATTAACGCACTTCATCTCTAGCGATCAGGACCTCTCAACATGGTCCAACTTATCAGAAGACAATCGATTGGGAAGGTTTAGTTATGTTTTCAATCTGTTGGCTAGCCGGGGCTCGAAAACCGATTAACAAAAATGCACAAACTCCTAAATTCTTACTTTGTCCACGAAGGTTATTCCTCCCATTTAGCCATCATCAATAACAACTTTAATGCCAAATTCGCTCGTTTACGATTAATGATTCCATGAAAAAAATTTGAGTTTTCATCGCCCTCAATAGCCCACTGAATCTTAGCCTTTTGCATATAGTCACGAGCGTCGGAAGACTTAATATCATGTAATTTTTTTAATAAATCTAACCGCGTCAGAAGAATATCATCATTTACGCCCCCTTGATCAATAACTTTGTCAATATGACACAGCTTTGGAACGGGGGGAGATCCACAAGACGACCAGACTTGATTCTTTTTGCAATCATTCAAACCCTATGAAGTATCTCCTTTTTAAGATTTGTAATTTCTTCTTGAATCGAATACCAATTCTTATTGTTATTACTCATCAAGATCAATATTATTTCAAGTTTCCGGACACCATTTGATCGAAGCCCTGTAAACTAAACCAAGAGTGGTAAACCCGAAAAGGGGAAGACCCATAATCAGTGACCACTTTCCTGGAAGTAAGATTGGTCTATGGATCTGAGAGGTGCCTATAAAGACAAATACCGAGAGATGATGGGGAATAAAGAGAGTATAACCATCCGAAAACAAAAAAACGATCTAATTTACTCATTTTCTTAGCCGACTGAAGAGACCAAGTAAAAGAGTACCCTTCTAATTGGATTTCAACGAGCCCGAGATTGATATAAAAACTATTAAATTCTTTATGCACCTTGCGCTTTGTACACTGAAAACCCAAACTGATCCTCATGCATCTAACTTCATTTAATAATTCGCCCATAACCCATACAATGGACCATCCCAACGGCTGATAAGGGCAAAATGTAGCTCCATAGCGAACGCTTGTTAGTGATAGACTGAGTGGCATATATAGACACCAAAAAGTAACTTGCCTGGATTAGGTAACCCATGAACCATTATAAAGCAACCAAAATGATCCGAGAAACAATATGATTGCTCTTTACAGGAAAATCACTTGGAGCCCATACAACAATAAATACCACCAGAATTCACAACTGCCTTGACTAATAGTTATAACTAGATCTTAACTAGTTACCCCCATAACACTTTAACATCCATTTCAAGTAAACAATCCTACTTGGTTTAGTGAACTAGAAAGGTATTTCAATTGTGTTTATTGGTTTAACTCCGTAATCCAAATCTTTTTTGCTTGGATCCCTTAGGCATTGATCGTTTAATGATAAACAATTCATTGGTGAAACCACGTGAGCTCTTTTGTGATCCAATTATTTTTTTCTTTGTCTTCATAATACTTCCATTGTGAAACCCCATAGATTGGACCAACTTTTATCATATAGTCTATAATCTCTTATTTAGTGCCACTGCTTTTTTTGGAATCGATTACCGGGAGAATCTTGTTTTTATGGGTTGAGCTCCTCCAAAACGCGAGTTTGAGACCTTCTCGAGCACGTTTTGACATAAGTAATTTACATATCCTTGTACCTCATGTGCATCAACATGTTGGGAATTCTCTCTCAGATGTTAATCCAGGTGGGGAAATTGATACTTGTGTCCAAACCAGTATTTGCCTCGCCTTTGTCACGTTTATTAAAGAAGATTGTAAATGTTTAATGGATCGTTTGAAAATTTCTCTTCTCGTTGGGTGACAGATTCTGAATATGGTCATGCCTCCAATGAATCAGCCTTATCATCAATTAACTGTTCCTGCTCCCCCCCCACCTTAATATCACTTTCATCGTCAAGTTCATTGCTTACTGATGTCATCATTTATCTTTACAGCAAGTAAACGGAACTCGTCATCTGATTAATCATCAAACTTCCTAATTTTCAACTATACGTCCGGAGAACCAGACGAATATCTCTTAGCTCTTATAACTAAAAAATTTTGCCTCGAACTATAAATCTTGAATTTCTCAAGAATATTGTCCTCAAGTTTCGTTTTATACAGAACGTTTACGAAGGCAAATCCAATCATCTTGTTATTCTTCAAAGTTATATCCTACCCCCAACGGACCCAATCTTAGGAGAAGTAGGTCGCGTCCAGGCAGATATAGTGGGACTCCCTCTTTATCAATTCCAAACAATCACGCTACCTAGATATAAATATGGCTGGGCCTTAACTTAAATTGACTAAACCAAGACGCAACACCAAACTGTTTCAGAAATATCTCTTTTGGTTGGACCGATGTAAGCTCAAACATCAACCCATAGACCACCCAAATACGCAAGCTCACATGTTGGAAAACCTCATTCGGATATAAGAACGCGTAAGGTTATTAATTGAAGAAAAATCCTTAGACTTCCCCCATAACAAAAAAAAAATTATCAAGGCTTCACGTTCCACACACATTCATAATCCAAGACCAATGGAGGAGACGAGGCATATATGCTTTAAAAATTATTAGGATTACCTTTTAAAACCGAGCAATTGAAGAAAGCCCATTTGCAGCAAGAGTTTAGTTGAAATATTCTGGCCCGAGAGGAGTGGATTTGGAGGAATGATCAAACCGAGCACATTTGCGTGTAACTATGCATGCGGCCAATTCATCACTGTGCACATGTTACCACAGTCGATCTAACATTATCAACTCTTAATAAATCGAACAAACGCAAAACCTTTTCCTAGCTTTCGATTTGCGATCAGAATGAAAACATCAAACAACAGTCCATAACCTTTACACACCTCATAGATCTTTAGATGTAGGTTGTCCGGGGAAATTCGTAACAAAAAATAGAATTTTTGTGATCAAACGTGTGTGGTCGACGTTCACTGCGAAGGCCCTAGCCGCCATAAGAAAAAGGGAAAATATCTTGAAAACCAATGGAACAATAATCGAAAACCCTAAAAAACCTAATGATTATGTCGAATCATAAATAAAGAAAATTAAAGGGACCCGATCAAAAAGAAACCAATACTAAAAACTCAAAAATCAAATATGAATGATATTCCATTCAGAATTAGAGGATCGAAAACAAATCGAAAACCCTAACCCTAAAAAATACTGTCGATCTGATCTATGATTTTGAGAGCTTATATAATCAAGATTCGTTCATTTAAATCGAGCGTTTTTTGATGATGATAATTCATACTGGCTAAAGAAGATCGAATCAATGAATAGAGTCTTGTGAAATGCATGTAAGTGTGTCGTTCTTATTATAGCCTCATTGAATTTTCTCGAGTAATTTTTGGACGTAACTAGCTCATTCTTCATAAATTTATTGGTGGATATGTGGATCGAAATGTACTTAAAATTGTAAAATGATAGTCGTTACATAAAACTTGTTTAAATGTGTACACAATAATTTGATTGTATTTATTAGAATTATTTTGTTTTAAACTCCAAAAGTTTGAGTTATACGGAGTGATTAAAGTTATGATTACAAACTAAAGTTAGATGAATAATTTTATCTTTCAATATATCTACCGAATTTTTTTGATAACTTTACACATACATAACTAGCGAATTGGATGACACACGCTAAGTAATATAAATTTTGTAGATACAAGATTCATAGGTGCAATGCACTTCATACATATGGTTAGATGCACTGAAGACTTGTTAATCATGTTACATTACACTTTCAAGATTTATACGTGCGATACCCTTTCTACAAGCTTTTGCAGTTTGTTGAGAAAAGCAAGAGGCTTTATATAAAAGCAAACAGAATCTAAGCACCTTGTTGATTACTAGACTTTTAATGCAACTTCACTAAGAACTTTAGATGAATAAAAAAGGAAAACATGAGTTTGTTAAAAGTATACTAATTTTTAAGATCTTAACTTAAAAGGAAGTTTGAGTTTCAACAATAACCACCGATACAACTAAAAAAAGTGGGAGTTGGGATTATTAACACGATATGTTTTTAGAACCAAGAGATTACGGTTATAGCCTTTGCTACTCGGTATGTTTTGATACCAAGAGAGATTATGGGCTATAAGCCTTTGCTGCTCTGATAAGTCAGCAAGCTCACAATGAGACTAGTTCACAAGGAACTGTCGAACTCGGACTTGACCTTCCTTGTTTCTCATGGCTAATTCATAGTGTCCTCCTCTTTCAGAGAGACCCCTCCGAAAACCCACTTTAATCAGAGGGGTCTCGAAAAGGTGTGCAATAGGTGATGTCGCACAGGGCATCCACTTTATAAGGGCCTTTTTTTGGTTGTTGCCTAGGGCCACCTAAAACCACGAGACGGCTCTGACTTTAATGCCCCGCTTGGGTTACAGACTTGCGTAACCAAGTCCAGCTTGTTTATAGTTTTGGCTAATGTTCATTATAAATACTAATGATATTACTAATATACACATTAGAGCGGAGGGAGTCATCGTGCCATCGCCCGGCGCCAAGCCATGGCACGAGAAAAAAGAACGGCGCACCACTCCGTGGTTGGTGCCGTTCGCTCTCGCGCCGTGGCTAACAGCCCACGCGGTTCTTTAATTTTTTTTTGCTTTTTTGTGTTTCCTTTGTGTTTGTGTGTGTGTATGTTTGTGTTTTTATGTTTGTATTTGATGATAAAGTCGATTTGGTATTTTTGTTCATGGCTGCTGAAGAAGAAAGACATGGAAGGTGAAGAAGAAAGAAACACAGGGAAGAGGGTGTTTGTTTTTTGTTTTTTGTTTTTTTTTATTTTAAACCTTTTTGTTATTTTATGTTGACATTTTAACCTCTCATTGTTTATTTCTTTTTACATCCTACGCTTTTTGTAATTATTTCTTTTTAAGTTCGACATTTTAATGTATTGTTTTTTTAAATGTAATGTTTTTTTAAATGTAATGTTTTTTTTAAAGTAATGTTTTTTTATGTTATGTTTTAATTGAAAAAAATTTAATTAAAGTTTATTTAAATTTTTTATGAAAAAAAAAAAATGTTATGGCACCAAAATTCTGGTGCCAAACCACTCCCACTGAATTCTGGTGCCATGACATTTCTGGTGCCAAACTCCATTTTGCTGACGTGACACCACTTTTGGAGTTTGGCACCAAGAGTTTGGCACCACGACTCCCTGTGCTCTTAGGCGTCAAATCCACTGTCGTTTTGACAGTGGGTCACTTGCTACAGTAACGAGCTCCCATTTTGGGTCAGCCAGATTTTAGTTTTTTTTTTTAACATATTTTTTTTTGTTTTTTTTTAAAAAATTTGTATGCACAAAGTAGGAAGGAAAAAAAAATTACAAAAGTTCCTATTTATTCAGATAAAAAAAATACCCGCGGAAACATCTTCGATACCTAATAACTTTAAAATAATCGATATGGTCACAAACGTACAACCCATTATATTAAAAAAAAACCATAATTTATTGGTGGATATGTGGATAGAATGAACTTAGGGCCCGTTTGGTTACCGGTTTAGATTGGGTTTTGAATTCTAAAAGATAAAAGTTGTTGTTTGGTTTATTTTTGACTTTAAAATCTGGTATTCATGTCCAATTAAATGATAGTGTGCACAATACCGGACCAAGATGCTTACTTTTCTATACATGTGGGGTCAATCTTTTGTATGTCTCTATTTCTCTCTTATTTTTATATTAGTTTTAATTCTTGTGCACACACGGGGCTTGAACATTATGTTTTTTTAAATATATTTATAATTTTTATTTTTTCTGTTTTATAAGTTATGAAAGTTTAAGGGTTATTTGTTTTTTTTAAGTCATAATAAAATTTGTAAATTTATAAATTTACACTTAACTCTATACAATTTATTTAAAATTAAATCACTAAAGTTTTATTAATTACCTCCTCTTTTTTTCAAGTTTTTGTTTTTATAAATTTGACACATATATTTTTATGTGTTTTTTTTCTTTATCAGATTTCTCCACCAAAATAATGTCAATTTTAGAAGTATTTAAGCTTTTTAATTAAACATATATTCAAAAATAATAAAAAATTTGAAGCATCATACCTAATAAGGAAAGATTCTTCTTTTTTGAAATGCAAAAGTCCTCACTTTTCGTTTTCCTTTACTAAGTAAAAGATTACAAAATAATAAAAACTAATTTTAAATACTTATATTAATTTTTAAAATAATAATTTATCAATTAATAATATTATTATTCTTATCTTATTTTATTTTCTCTCTCATACATTAAATCCAAATCTAAATCCAAATCCAAATTCAAATCTTAATCCTAAACCCACCTATATACCCCTTAAAATTGTAAAACGACTAATGTACATAAATATGTGACACAATGATGGACGAAGCTAGAAATTAAAAATAAAAAGCGTCGATTTTTTTTCTCAAACTAACAAAGTATATATGACTACTCCCTCTGTCCCATTTTTATTGTCCACGTTTCTTTTTTGGAATGTCCCAATTTAATTGTCCACTACAAAAAATAGATAAGGAAGTTTGATCAAGTTTACTATATTACCCTTGTTTGAAATTATTATTACAAACTTTAAAGAAGACTTTAATTAAATAGCTAAAGGTAAAACTGTCTTTTTGTCAAAAAGTAAGAAAAAAAAAGCAGTAATAAATGCATTTTTCTATAAACTGTTGTGATTTTTGTTCGGGGACAATACTTTTTTTTGGGACGTAGGGAGTAAAACTTAAAATATAGGATCTAGAATTATCATATACGGTAGCTTACATAACTTTATTTTTTTTTTTTATAAGAAGACCAGTGTTTTAATACGGACGGTTAACACCTACCGGTTTAAACCCCGTTGAATCTGTACAGGTCGGTTACCAAAAACCTTTTTGAAGAGGCCGCGTAAAAAGCCGATTGAACTAACTGCCGGTTGAACCGTGAACCGGTGCACTTGAGCCGGAATAGCAAATAAAAAAAAAAAACCACTTTTTTAAATGAACACTTATAAAATACACATTGACAACTAATTAGAAAAATATTAGATGAAAACCTAGGTTGTATGAAACATGTTGCCAAACTTTCTCTAAGATTCTTGTTGTCATCTAAAAGTTGGAATTCAATGTTGAACCAATGCTATTAAAACATGACCTTTTAAAAAATGTAAGTTTATCTTTCGAGTTTGCCGTAATGCCCTTAAATAAGATCTATAGAGCTCTATCTCTTTTTTTTGTTTTTTTTGATAATCTGAAATTCCTGACTCTAGCAGTTGTTAACCGCCAAATCGACAAAACGACAACTATACAAGTACTTTTTTAGATAACGGAAGTCGGCGCAGGTAACCCCATGACTAAAGAGGATTAAATTACAGAAGCTCTTCGTTCTCTAGGATTCCTATCAGACTAAGTGTGTTAAGACGCAAAAATAAAAAAGAGAAATATTTATACTATTCTAATTCTCCAAACAATTTTGTTTCCTATTTATCTTCCTACCCCCTACTCTGTTACCTCACGGAAGATGAAGACATAGGCAAGAAATTGATTGTTTATATGGCAGTGAGAGAAAAAATGGAGATAAAAAAAACATAATTTCTATATTTGTGTGTGTAAAGATACTGTATAGTAATAAGATAGAGGATAAGGGGTAAAAAGTAGAAGAAGTAGCCAAGTAGAATATATAAAGGGTTCATTTCTGATTCTAAGATGTAAAAATGACCACAAAAGAAATAAACATGCAAAGTTTTCAGAATTTTAACTTTTCTTTCTAAAACACTTTCAAAAAGTCATCATTAAGAAGAATCCTAACTAAAATGTTAAAAAGTTCAACTATCCTACATCGACCCAACTAAGAACAAAAGTGTTATTTATAAAACCCATCTGGGCTGTTTGGATTGCTGGGTTTAGTAACGCGAACCTATAACCCAAGTGGGATCATTAAGATTATATGAAGGGCTTAAGCTAGTGGGCGACTTTGACTCGATTCTGTGTTACTAGCAAGCCGGATAGCTAATCGGTGTTAGCATAAAAATGTGCGTACTCAGGCCCAGTTGAGACTAGTAAGGTCCAAGCCAGCCTTTGTCCCTGCTTAGGACACTCTCTAATAAGGTCCGAGCCAGCCTTTCTAGCATGGGAGATTATACAAGTCCTTGCTTAGGACACTCCAATAAGTGATGCCCCGTTCTCTCGACCATGGTTGACTCCTTCTTAGACCGACTATAATCTTTTACAACTTGAGTTTGTATAAAAATACATGAAAGACGCTCCAATAGTTTTGTTGTGATTTTCTCAACCAAGCTTAGTAAACCCAATTAGCCAAAGTTATAATCTTTTAATATGACTTCATCTGATTTACTCGTGTTTTTGCTTAATTTGATACATAAATCGACAGTATGGTCGTGTTAGGTCTTCTTGCAACTAGTTTGTAGAACTTTCAGTCTAAACCAAAGCGGCAAATAATGAATCAACCAAGCAGAGCTCAAAACTGATACTATATGATTTTTTTTTTGGTGCAGACTTGAGGTTAAGATGTCTATTGAAATTATATCTTTAAACCTAAGGTGATTTGAAATCTTGAATGACTACGTTAGATTAGTAAGGTTTGATACGATCCATGACAATTCATGCTATATTTTGTAACTCGAACTTGTCCTTGTATGTTTTAAGCTAAAAAAGTAGGAGTTGGGGGGTTCAACTTTTTGACTCCGGAAAACAACTAGCTATGAAAGTTGTTGTCGAAGCCATGGCTGGCTCTTCTGATAAGGAGGAGGGACAACCATTGGCTGCTCTGAGAAGTCAGCCAACGGTTGTCCCTCCTCCTTATCAGAGATGAAGCCGCGACACCCATTAGACCCAGGGAGGAATAATGCCTTCCCGACCGATTAGGGTGGAATCAATCGGCTCCCATGGCTTTTTTTATATGAACAACAACAACTAGAATGGGTGTTCTCTCATCAAGAAGGACCCCTTCGAACCCACTTTAATTCCCCCACTTGGGTCATAGATTCACGTGACTGAATCCAGCAAGCTTTAATCACCAAGTTCGGCATTCGTCAGTTCCAAAATTTGACTATCAAAGGGGACCTTGATAGTTCAATAATTTTCATGGTGCAGGTTCAAGTTTGTAACAACATTCATATATACATATCATCAGTAACCTTTTTAGTTGGTTCTGGCTTTGAACTGAATCAAACATAATGAAACACTTCATACCAAAGCAATGTAAACCATATACTTGAACTGAAACAAAATGAATTAAAAACCACAAAAAATGTACTTGAGTTGATTAAAAAGATTGGAGTCGGGTTCGAAAGAGGACAAGAACCATTGTGTACAGCGCCTGAGAACATGGGTCGCTTCCTGCTCTGGTTAAGTCAGCATCCGAGTTCACTCAGATGGAAATAAACGATCCAAGTACAGCACTCGGAACACTAAACATACCATAGTCCAACACACTAAACACACCCATGGTTTGTCCACTTTACAAAGACCCTTCAAGCCATCTTTGTTGCCCCCATTTGGGTCACAGACTCACATTACTAAGTCCGGCAGCAATCGAGTTTGACGAAGTCTTTATAAATCAAATTATCTTCTTTTGTTTGTCGATGTGGGAATAATACATATTTAATTCTAATGCACGACTAAAAAAAAAGAGAAAAAAAATCATAATCCCTTCTGTTAATTTTATTCAAAAAATTCATCTTTTTTTCTTTCGCATTTTCACTATTATACATTAGGCGTGCGGACGACGTCATTTTGTCATTAATAATGCCTTTAATGAAGTCGTTTTGAGTGGAGCTGTGTCGTTTTGGTTAAGTGGTTATTAGTTGGGCTATTAAAACATTTTTGTATATTTATTGGGTTAATTTAGAGTCGATTTATGTTCTACCTACCTTGATTTCTTTACTTATATAAACGGTTTTCAGCTCTTTCTTTCACCAAGTTTCATGCACGATCATCCACTGTTGCATTTCTCTCTTAGTATGTGTAGCTTCCTCAACAATTTTGCGGTTAAAATCTTATTATTGTTGTTAGTTGTTGGTCGATTCTAGGTTAGTGTTTTAGTATTATGTAGGGTTTTAGATCACTTATTGACTGATGTTTTTAACATTTGTTCCCGTTTTCGGTTTATTTTTATTGTCGAGTTACTCTTGCTTATTGTAGGATGTTTTAGAACGACGATAATGTGCCTACATGTATTTGGTTAAGACTGAGCTTGCTAGCAAATTGTTGTTGATTTTTGTTGCATGGCTATCGATGTGTGTATATGCATGGTTTTGTTTCATCTTTTTTTTAAACCGCCTATCCTAGGTTGTTGTAGAATGCCGATAATGCGATGTGTTTGGTTAATCGTGATGTTGTTAGCAATAACAATGATGATTGTTTTGCATGGCTATCGATGTGTGTATCAGTATGTTGTGCTCTGTTTTTGGATTATAAACTGTTTTTTCAATATGAACTATTATGATCATGTCTATGTGGCGTTTGATTTGTGTTTAAAGTTCTATAAGTGTTTGAAAAACATATTTTTGTTCTTGCATGCTTATGGAGGTGAATAAGTGATTATAAAAGTATGTCGCTATTGAGTTTGCATGTTTTGGCATGAGATAAGAATGTTTGTTCGGGTGTCCATATGATGGAATGTAACCGGGGGGTGTTTAGCCTAATGTGATTAGGGTTAAGTGAGCTAGGGTAATGTTGTTGTGTCCTCTATGCGAGGGTTTTTGCTATTTGTCTACTTGGGATAGGCCAAACACTACTGGGGGGAGCTAAGTAATGGTTTCAGTGTGTCTCTTTGAACTAGGTTCACGGTCGGGTGTGCTAGCCCGATGGCCAGTGCAAGGGTATTCAAAAACCGTCACAAAAAGGAATTCCCCCATTACTCGCCGTTTTAAGTCCAGACAGTCATAAAAAAATAAATTAGATTACGTTTATCCATTGCGACTGATTAGTATCAAAGTCTTGATTCTTTATCAAGATATCTATCTTTATTTTTGTTTTCTTAGTAATTATAATTTACACTCCAATTCGAGCTTTTGCGATTTCGTCACTCGAATTGCGGGGGAGTATTAGGCAATAGATTAAGGCCGAGCCCGTCTGTAGGTTCGGGTCCATTAGAGTTTCTAGGTTATTATCATTATAAATACTTGATGAATAATACAAAGCATCCTACGGAGTTTTATTAATCTATCCCGAGACGTAGTCAACTATAATCAAGGACGGAACAAGGACCTAATATAACCGGGTGCATAAATTTTTTTAAACTGTAACACTAGAAACACATTTCGATGGACCGGGTGCATTTAGGAAAAAACGATGTTTTTTTCAAAAATTAACACTACATCGGAAAAATCCATCGGTGTCCCGTGACCTAACGAAAACCCCCTGGATCCGCCCCTGGCCACCAGGAGCCGCCACTTTTTTGCCACCCCCATCAAATCCTAGTCGCCACCATTTATCCCTTCCCAATTAATTTTTTTCTATGCTTTGCTTTTGTTTTTATTTCTTTGTTTTTGCTGTCGCATGATGAAGATTAATCTTGTCGGATATCGTCATCAAAATTAGTTATTTGCTTTACTGTTTTTATTTCTTTGTTTTTGCTACTGTTTTATTTTGCTTTTGGTATTGTAGATGAAGATTTGTCCCCACTTGCTGTCAAACGTCTTCATCAACAAAACTTTTATCTCTTTAATGTTTATTTAGCTTTTTCATCCAATCTGAGTTTTTACAGGGAGTATTAGATGATACATATGACCCAAGCCCGGTGTGGGGTTTGGGTCCATGAGATATATATAGTACATAGCATGAAACCTTAATGAACCCAAATCCCACACCATGCTTTAGTGCCATTGTTAAACCCGAATCCTATCAAATACAGGTCACTCGGCCTCAAACCGGATGTTTAACACCTTCGAGCTGCATTTTCAAAACTATAAACCATCTCGTTGAATGATTGTACCACGACATCTTTACCTCGTAATTCTCACTAATATCAACAAAATATTTGAAACAGTCATGAAACCTCACAATTTCGTTAGGGTAAAAATTTTGACCAAATTTTGGTTTCTTTCAGCTCGCTATTGTTCCTTCAATTTTTCCCCACCATTTGATTTGAAGAATTAGGAAGTGAAATGTTTAGGTAGTGAAGGAACAGGCGGGAGAACCAAATTATTTTTCACTCTTTTTGCGGGGAAAAGGAAGAGGGGCTGATACTGTTGGGATATGTCCATATCATAAATAAATATACGGCTGGAAATATGTGAGCCTATGGAGGCACACACGTATACACAGATGATACGTTTATTAATGTAATTAATATATTTATTGTATATTAATTATATTAATATGTTTTACGAAATAATTAAACGGTCTCTAAATTATAACGTTAGACGATATAATTAATTAATAGATATTAACAAGTGAGTGACTTGTTAGTACAAAAACCAAACCCGTAGGGTGCATGGTTGTGTGACCGATCGAGTAAGAAAGAGCAAGGGAGGAAAGTGTCGATTTATGAAACTTGTGGAGGTGTTCTAATCTAACTTGGAGAACAAGTTTTGAGACTATATAAACACCCTAAGGCTTCATAAATTACACGCCTAACAATATCCCTAACATGTCAATCGATGCATATGAATTGATATATTTATTATATTTATTCTCTGATTCCTATGTATTATAATCATGCAATACATATATGCATGTTGTGCATGCGAATGTATTAAGATAATAGTTATATTCCTATGCATGCCTATGTAAGATTGATTTGACGATGGGATTTATATCCCTTGTGAGATTCGAACGTGCGATGACATATACCAAAACAAGAACATCGTATTCGGTTGTTTTATTCGTGAAGGAAGGACTAGCATCCTAGCGTATCTCAGTGACGTGTAGTGTGTGCATACCATAGAGGTTATCTACTTTGGTAACTTGTTTGGTTTAGCGTGGTATTTGATTTATACACACGCGTATATTCAAGACGATGTAAAAGATACACACTTCTTGATCCCTTTGTTAATTACATATTCTATACGTGTTTATGTTTTCCGCTGCGTACTCGTGATATATTTAATGGTTAAATAGATGTAAAAACCCAACATCCCCCACCCACTGATCAAGCCAAAACGAGGTATCTAAAGCATCACCCACTGATTTGTAAAATTTATTAACAAAACCCCCCTCTAGCCTATCTAGATTTTTTCCAACCTTAATAATGTTAGACCAAACTCCCCCTAATTCGAGACCCATTTCCACCATCCCATCCCCCTTCATCACCATATATACTTTTTATAACTTTTCTCCACAACGCTTCTTTTTTCACCCTAAACCTTCGCCACCATTTCCCTAATAATGCTAAATTTTTAACTTTTAAAGAACCAATATTCAGCCCCCATCCCCAAAAGAAGAAATGACATTATCCCATTTAACCCAATGAAGTTTTTTACCCACCCCAACCCACCTCAAAAGAAGTTTTTTCGAATTCGCTCAAGGGTACTAATGACGCGCGACAGGACCCGGAACATCGAGAAGTAATATAACGGCAAACTACCAAGCACCGATTTAACTAACGTTAGTCTTCCACCGAGTGACATCGTTTTTGCCTTCCACTTAGAAATTTTATTTATAAAACTCTCAATAACCCCGTTCCATGCCACCACTCTCCTCATATTTACCCCAATTGGGAGCCCCAAGTAAGTAAAAGGAAACTCGCATGTACTACATCTCATATACCTTGACATCCTCTCCACCTCATCTCTTTCCACTCCCACACCGTAAAGCTTACTTTTTCGAAGATTTATTTTTAAGCCTGCAACCTCTTCATAACATTTAAGAATGTTCATTAGGTTTTTTGCGTTTTCTCGACTCCATTCACCGAAAATGATCGTATATTGAAGGTGTGAAACCATCACCCCGTCCTCTCCCACACAATTCCTTTAAAAATATTTTGGTGAACTGCCTCCTTCACAAGGGCATTTAAGCCTTCCGTCGCAAGGATGAAGAGAAATGGGGATAACGGATCACCTTGTCTCACTCCTCTTTCCATATAGAATTCTCTTGTAGGCGACCCATTGACTAAGATCGATATAGAAGTGGATCGAAGACATGAATCCACCCATTTACACCATTTATTCCCGAACCCCATCTTTTTCTTGATAGCCATCAAAAATCCCCATTCAATACTATCGTAAGCTTTCTCAAAATCAAGTTTAAAATCTATACCTTTTTGCTTCTTTTTCTTCATAAATTCCATCGTCTCATTCACTATAAGAACACCATCCAGGATATAACGCCCATGAATGAACGCATTTTGCACTTCACCAATGACATTACCAATCACCTTTTTAATTCTTTCTGATAATAATTTTGATATAATTTTATAGTAACTACCAATTAAACTAATAGGCCAATAATCACCAAGACCTAATGGATCATCCACCTTTGGAATAAGCGTTACAAATGAAGCATTACATCCCTTCGAAAATTCACCCTTCTGCCAGAACCACTTAACCGCAGCCACTATATCATGTTTTATTATATCCCAATAATGCTTTATATATCTAAAATTGAACCCATCTGGACCCGGTGCCTTGTCACTACCACATCCACACACTGCCTCCCAAACCTCCTTTTCTGTAAACGGGCCTCTAAGCTACCTGAATCCTCCTCTGAAAGTCTAGGCACATGGTCGTTTTCAAAACGAGGTCTGCTACCACTCTTTGACGAGAAGATATCTTTATAAAATCTAAAAATTTCTTCTTTTATTTTAACAGGATCTTCACACCAAACACCATCGATCATCAAACCTCGAATCCTATTTTTATTGTTTCTTCTTTTTAAAAGTACTTTGAATTTTCATCCCCCTCCATATCCTATTTAATCCGCGCTTTCTGTTTTAACATACTAACTTTTTCATTCTCTTTTTCAGTCCACTCCTTCCTAGCCTTCGACCATAAATCCATTTCTGAGCTGGCCAAAACTCTGTTTTCAGCTTCCAGTTCCCACTTCATCGCCTCCCTTTTACACTTCTCAATAGCATGATTATTACCATCCACTTTCAACTTACTCCACTCTTTCAATCCTTGTTTTGCATTTTTAAATTTATCACGAATCATACAATCAGCTTTATAACTTCGAACCGGGTTATGCCAAGCAGAGATGAACACATTGTCAATATCGTTCTCCTTAAGCCAAACATCATACGCCCTAAATGGTTTCGGCCCAAAGTCCATATCCATATCTTTAAGCAAAATGGGACAATGGTCTGAGAGCATCCTATCAAGAGAGACCGCTGCAAGATTTCTTCATTTGCCGTAAAAATGATCAGTCACGAAGAACCGATCTAACTTGCTAAATTTTCGACCGTCGTCACTAATTCTAGTGAACCTGCAACCCCCCGAGGAATTTCCACTAACTCGTTCTTCCTAATAAAGTCATTAAAATTATCTGCATCCCTTGTGTTGAATTCAAAATTAAGTCGATCTTCCGCTGTCCTTATATCATTGAAGTCACCAAATAAACACCAACCACCCGTCACTGTTCCCAAAGAGCTTGTAACTGAGCAGAAACCATGAGGTGGAAGGGTTTAAGTTTCATCATTGTAAATATGAGATTCAGGTTGCTTAACGTACAAATTTTATACGTTCAAATCACCTAGTTTCATAATAATTGGTTTCAAAGGCGATTTAAATATCAGGTTTGCTAAATCCATGGCCTAAGTTAACTCCAAAATATTAGTCTTACGTATAAATAAAACGTAAAGACGACAACCTCCGCATGTATATGACCTTTTCAATAAAAAAAAACCCTTTTAATGCACAAAGTATAAGAAATGCCTACTAACTACACACTTGTTTGTGTATAGCTTATTTTTTTGACGCAACATTTTGTGTGTACTTGCTTGTTATTATTCCATACGTCCATAACAAGTGTTTACTTCGAAAATGCACATAGTGTTTACTAACTACACTATTTGCTAATTAAATATCATATACTTATATCTACTCATGAAAGTGTATTTTGAATGGTTGATATGGTAAGTCAACACACATTTTGAGATAACTCAAAATAGAATTGTGACCACAGCCACACAAACTTAGCATTTAAAGTAGTTATGAATTATAGTTTTAATAAAATTCTCAGTAGCAAGTTGGGCTCTCAAACGTTCAAATTCAACCCGAGAAGGAAAAAAACAGTTCAAAAGTAAAATTTCTAGTAGCGGGAAATGTAATTTGTTTCATTTTTATTTCCCCATATACCTCATGAACCAAAATTTACAGTTTTTATCTACTTGGGTTCAACCAAATAAAATGGCATAAATTTTTTAGGTAAAATACTAAAATATGCGTTTATTTACTCTGAAATCAAAGAAATGGTCAGCTTTTTACAATAATTAATTTCCACTTTGCTAATCTGAATATGATTTGTTGATTGACCGTTAACATGACATTTTTAACTAACCCAAAAGCTGTTCGATGAATGTGTGAGATAAATATAGCTAATATGATATGGCTCATGTTCATTTATGTGCATATACAATTCATAATTGTATAAAAAATGAATTTAAAAAATATTGATGATTTTGTTAAATATAGTACTCAATATGCTGATGAAGCAACACACAAATAAATTGCTTTCGTTGGTGTCCCTCTTATAGCATAAGGTGCAGTAACTTGCAAGTTACTGTTACTAGTGCATCACATCAGCTTTTTTCCACTTAATTTAGACCAACCTAATTTACTCAAAAACAGGCGTAACAGTAACTTGAAATAACTTACACTTTTGAGACCCACTGATTGTTTTTCTTTTCCATTGTTTAAACCAAAAACATATTAAAATGTTAAAATATATTAAAAATAAATTATAAATTATAATATTTATAAAAGTTTTAAGTAAATTATATATAT
>BQNB010000407.1:77765-146614 GCA_026074375.1 Tanacetum coccineum | reverse complement strand
TGCATTGCATCATTGGGTCCATGATGTCAGTCTTCAATGTCAGCAATCATCATTGTGATTCTGACAGCAAATGTATTGACCCGGTTTCTGTCTAGGTATAAGGAGGGCTTCTTTCTTTTCACCCTTTATCTTAACTTTTCTTTTTAATTCTTTAACCCCTTCAGTGCTTACCGAGACTTTATGAATAGTATCTTGTTGGGTTTATTCCAATACTAGCTCCATCTCAATCGGCACTTTTCCCTTATTCTCACTTTTACTCCTTTTATATATCATACTTATGGACTTCTACACTAACTAGTGGAATGTCCCTGGGTAGATCCCTCCTGTTCTGGCTGGATCATAGGAACGAATATCTAATCCTAACAACCTTATAACTCTAAGTAATTACAAACATGGTCGGTCTTTTGGTATTATTCTCAGCCTTAAACCATTTGAAATTGCTCCCCCTCAATATGTGCATCGATATTCGAAAAAATGTTTAGCACATGAAGGGAGAAGCTTGCACTTGAGTCCTTTAAATTCACATCTTTAGCCATATATATTAATCACATTTTCTACCCTTATCAAAAATGTCAAATCTCTTGATATTTTGGATATCAATTGATTCAAATATTCATGGTTTCAGGGAAAAAATTTCCAATTATTAACAAGCCGATTATAGGAATATTTTAATGCCCCCCTCAGATTATGAGGAAATAATATGGTATTTGAGTGCGATGATTTTTAAAATTTTGAATTTACTAAGAAATTCTTGAAAATTCGCACTCAAATACTATATATATGCCTAATTCTTACACTACATATGTACATATTCACAAAATTATAATATACGAGGAATTGACCTGATATAGATAAGGACATAATATAACAAAGTCATATTGTCCGTTCTAGCAGCCTGAAGTCATTTCCGTATTCTCTCCCTCCAACAAACTTCTCTAGATTCCTCATTAATCTCCTTTCAAAGAGCTACTGATCGATTGCCTTGATCATGATACAAGACCTTTTCCTATTTAGTTTACTCCATATTCTTTTTGGCAAGTAATCCATCTCCAAGCTAGAAGCAATATCATGAAGAACCCTTCGAACATATGAGAGTGTGCCATCACAGAACTTGTAGAGTTCATCCAAGCGTATCAACCTGTTTCTTTTGAGCTTGTCTTGATATATGATTCCTTATGGATCGGGTCCTTATATATCACTCCTTGAGGGCCTGAATATGCAGTGTATGTGGTTCTGTTCCTGAGATTCGACCTGAATGTGTCTGGTTTAGTGAGGTTGAGCTTCTTTTGGTAACTTTCAACACCTCATTGAAGATCTTCCACTCGCCTTTGAATGAAAATCCATCTGGTGAACATACATAATGCCACATTCAAGTCAAAACGTTCGTCTATCGTAAGGTTGGTCAGCTTCTGTTGAACAAGTTAGGAGTAAACATGTCCTTGTGTCTTGTAGGTGAAGTAGTGGGTATATCACCTTTTTTAAACTTGTTTAGTGATGATCCTTCTCTATGTGAACCTTTCAATCTCTATCCTAATGTGACCGTAGTCATTACTCTTCTAATTGTAATGTTCTGGGAATAAAACTATAATTGATATCATTTTCTGGAGGTAGACAATCTTGACGAGACATCCTTGTTGCTTGCAAACCATAGATTGTTGACGTTTGGGACCCTAGTTTTATCATATACTACCTTTACGGGACTCCATATATTTAGAACCATGTCTTCAATCCATTAGACCTCATAAGTAGCAGCCTTTGTCTTTGTTACGGAAGTTGAGTATTTTCTGCTAAAACTTCCACCTTTCAGATATTCCAGATCGTTATTGACGAAGAAATCGTAGGGGATAACATGATGACCTTGATGATTTGGAATCAACGGGAGAGGCTTACGGAGATCGAACGGATAATGCTTGCCTTCGAGGTTATGCTAGTCTAGTCGTTCGGTTGTAGCTTTGAAACATTCTTCAAAATGATACTCTAGTTCTGTACGACTCTTGCATGTGCCTTTGAGTAGGTTGAATGCCAGTCTAACCAGAAGTTCTTGAGTTAGATTTGTAATGTTAAGCTAATTCATGACAAACGCAGAGAAGTCAATTGGAGTATCCATAAGCTCATTAATGAAGTAGGAGGATTTTCTGCATGAGCAATGTTACTAACCAGGTTTGGAGGTGTCTGAACGTAAACATAGTTGTTTTCTTACTCCTAATCAGGATCAGGAGGCGGAGGTCAGCTCGGGTTCCTGTACAAGTCAACCGTTTGGAAGTAACCTCGTATGGGTTGTTCATCATTTGTATACGTGTCAAACTCTTGATTTTGTTGCACTTTGACGTCACCAACTGATTGACATGGCACTTCTGCATGGGGCAGACTTGCCAGATGAATTATGTTTAAGATCGGGAGGTGCCTTTATTGTGGTATATCCTATATCATACAACCGGGGTCGATTCTTGGATTCTTGTAGTTTCCTAGAGGACGAGAAAACTAGAGAGGAATAGTTTAGATGAGAGAAAGTGTTTCTTTTAGTAAATGAAATAATGATCTTAGCTTCTCCTGTCTCTTCCAAACGTTAGAGAGCCTTATATCAGTTACATTACAATATGACCGGGTATTTGAAACCGAGCTTTAAAACCGAAAAAGTATAATAAACTTATTAATCTTACGAAGCTATCATATAACAGTAAATACACGGAGGTGTCCGAAGTCTTTTTCTAATACCTAAACAACTCCCCTAAGGGTGGTCACCCTGAAAATGCCAAAATTTATTTTTACGTCATTAGCTCGTGGACGCATTTAATATCTTGAATGTTTGGTGTGTAGAGAGATTTTGATTTATCTTACACATTGTCTTTGACTGTGATCTTGAGCTTTCTTATTGAGTATCATTGCCCAAACATAATCTTACATCATCCTTGTAATGGTTCGCAATCTTGTTGCACTTGTGAGTGAATACTTGAATCAGAGTTTGGGAAGCTTTGACACCTTTATGAGGTTTTTCATAACATCATTAACAAGTGTAGGTCGTGTACTTGAGCATTAGGTTATTTGCTTGACCTATCAGAGGTGACTGGGAATTTCCATCTTCCATCTCACATCTTTACGTATCTGTAATGAAACAGTTAGCAATAAAGAGAAAATTGATTTGAAAAGACAGTCTAAGTGTTTCTTATAAAAGACTTTTGTAACACTTCGAAAGTTTTGATTGTTTGTCAAATGATGAATAACCGTCAATTCTTATACTGGAACAAGTTTGATTCACACAGAATCGCACCATTGTTTCTTTCCGTTGGACACAAGTTTGATCTTGGTAGAATCGCTCAAGTCACCTACTAGAGCTTGTTTGATTGTTGGCTTCTAGCAGGATTTCATCTTCATTGTGAAAAACTATGTTTCACTCGGATGTTATTTTTTTTTTCATTTTTTTCCCCCCCCCCCCTTTTTTCCCTTTTTTTTTTTTTTTTCCCCCCTTTTTTTATGTTTTTTTCTTTTATTGGCAATATCACAAAGGATTATGCGTAGGACTCTTAAGATGGACTTGTTCCACAGTGTGTAAAAGACAAAAGATAATTTGGTTTATGTGTCCTAACGAGATTAACTGCGATATCTTGGTCTTGACTCATTAGTGCGTTTTGGTTTTAATAATCGGAGGCTGGAGCAGGAACTGCCACTTTTCAATATCAACTAACTCGGCGTGGAGAAAGTCAATAGATAACGTGTTTTATCTCCGTGAGAACCGAATGAAACAGAAATCTTTTGTGAAAGATTCTGCATATAAAGTGGGCTGGGAGGGTTGTGCATTGCATCACTGGGTATATGATTGACGATCTTCAATGTCAGCAAATATCTTTGTGAATCTCGGCAGCATCAGAATTGACCCGGTTTTGCCTAGTGTAAGATAGGGCTTCTTTCTTTACACCCTTAGTATCTTTACCAATTCTTTTTAGATTCTTCAACTCCTCTCAGGCTTACCGAGACTTCATGACTAATACCTTGTTGGGTATATTCCAGTACTAGCTCCATCTCAGTCGGCAGTATTCCCTTATTCTCACATTTACTCCTTTTTCCATGTCATACCTAAGGACTTCTACACTTACTAGTGGAATTGTTCCCTTGGGTAGATCCTTGCGGTGTTTTGGCTGGGATCATCAGATGGTACCCTAACTTACCGAACCGTATAACTCCAATTAAGTAAACTGCATGGTGCGTGTCTTTTGGTACGTTTCCTTTCCATAAATACCATTGAAAATTCAATTAAGGCCACTTATGAAATAAATATCAAATTGTTTAGTACCTCGATCGTTTTTTTTTTCAAAACGCATTCCCCCTCAAAATGTGCTTCGGTATTACGAAGTTGTTAGTACGTTTGGGGCGGAAGGGAGTATATGAGTCCTAATAATCACAGTTATTATTATACACATATTTTAATCACATTTTCTCCCCTTATCAAAAAATTTTAAACCCTTTGACATTTTGGATATCAATTGATTTAAATATGTTATAAAATTTGGGAGAAAAGTGTGGCCTTAATTCGCAAGTCGTGTAAGAGACATATAAATGCTCCCCCTCAATCGTTTGCATTGAGGGATATAAATTACTCCTACACTCTAACCATCATAGATTAACATAGCTACTCATGTACAAGGTATATTATTCACGGTAAGAAATATAGATTGACCTTTTGGTTGTTACTGACGATGTCGATCACGTTGTTCTGTTGATCAGCCTTCGTATGTCAATATCTCTTATCTTCCTATCCACACAAAGCACGTGTTATTATGAGACTTCGATAGATCCTTTGATCTGTAGTCTTTTTCGATTGCTGTGTATGAAGTCTTTGCTTCTTATCTTGTCATCCTCTACCTACTTCCTGGTCTCATGCCCTTATTGTACTCAAACAAGCATGAAAGTCTTTAACCATTTGGTCAGCTTTTCATGAATCTTGTCAACGTCCATCACTAAACTTGTTGATGCTCATTCAGCTCTCATCAGTTTTACTTTGATTTTTTCTGTCTCTATAGACAACTGCTCGTGGCCTTTAGGGGACGATCGTTTAGTCTTCTTGAAAGTAATAGTCGGCTGCATCCCAATTTAGGAGTTCTAGGTTCGACCTTTGTTTGATAGATTTCAATCCCGAGTTTTTGCATGTCTCCCACACGATTCCTGATCACCAGGTTTCTTTATCCACATGTTTGACGGCAGTGTGAAGACTGGTCTTGGTTCTGCTCTTGGGCAGTGGATGGCCTTTTTCTTGGATATTGGGAAGGACAGATCTTCAAAATCGTATGGGGGATATAAAGATTTTTGAAATCCTGTTTGCGAGGCTCCTTGTATTCCTGGTATCAGCTCGGCGGTAGAAAAAGAATGATTCTCTGAGGTAGTTATATCATTTTTTTCAATACACTTTGACACTGACTTACACTGTGATTTGCGATGTTGGCGATCTGGACTGATTCACGATCAGAGGACTCACTGTGTTTGTTGATATAGAATTCCTTCCTCCTAAACCACCAGTGAGTGATGCCATAGACCGCACTGATGTCATATTCGCGTTCACTCTCAACCCACAATGATGGAACTAATTCTTCTAAGGGCCTCGAAGTAGTCCTGTCATTAGGTACACGATCCGGCTTTTGAGCTTGGATATGGATAAGGCAATTCTTCGCTCTTTGTCACCTGTTCAGAAGATAGTCCAGATCCCTGTTGAGAAGAATTGCGGTTGAATGGTTACCTGAACTGGTGGGACCTCCTAAGGGCTAGTGCGTTCATATATACTTTCACAGAATTTGATGACCTCAGGTTACTCAAATCAAACACTTATATTTAGTCAGCATCTTGGGCATTCTTCATTGATGTGAAGAAGACACTGTTCTTGTGAAAGGCTTTAACAAGGTTGAATGTTGGTCCTTCTAAATCAGCTTTGCATAGCTTCTTCTTTCCCGTTCGTCTGCAGAACCATTTGATGAATGACCCAATATCATACGTCTTCCTTTGGAGCTTGTTTTCCTCAGGAACTTTAGTATGTTGAGGCGCGGTATGCATTTGACCAGTTGTGTTTCTGGCTCCGGGAAATCATTCGGGGAAATTGTCCATTTGGTTCCAGGCGTTGCAGGGTCTTCACTTTCTGGAATAGGCTTAAATCCAAGTAGTGGTCGACACCTTGGGATGTGAGCATTGTCTTTGTGTCCTCTATATATGAGGCGTTCCTTTCATCTGCTTTGATATGTCATCTGAAGATTGTTCAGAGGGTTTTTTTTCTGGATTCAGATCAGATTGTTGCATCGAAAGAGGGTCAGCGCCCATTATCTCTTGTGTCAGTGATTTCCACTCCAAGTTGGAGGTGAAGATGGGTGTTGTTTGACGCAGATGCATCAGACCTCCTTGGCTTTGTGTGAACTTTGGTATCATCTTTCGGATGGAGGTTTTAGCTTGACCAAGAAAAGAAGCATTGGGCAGAATCAGATCGCCTTTTCTTTGTCGACTACCCTGTTTGATCCAGCTGAAGGGCCTTCATCATCTTCATCGTCTTCATCATCATCACTATTCATGCTTTTCCTCTTGTGGTCTCTTTCACTTGGTCTGAAACCTTCCTTATCCATGGCGTCTTATTCCGCTATTCAAAGCTTCCTGAGAGCATGTATAGATCGGTAAGTGGTAGTGTTTTTGTTGGCGACTTCTTTTATCATGTGACTGAAGAGAGCACTTTTTAAGATCCAAATATTCTTCAAGATCAGACTTTATCAGAGTTGGACCAGATGGAGTAAGTTGAATCTGTGGTTTCTCCTCATCTTGTTCCTTTTTGGCTTCTATAATTCTCCTATGGAGTCTTTTCAGATTCCTGATTCTTGACAGGACTCTGGTGTCCAGGAACACAGAGTATTTCTCGATTAAATCGGCAGTGTGTCGGTTCAGAACCTTAAGGAGAGCATCATCAAGTTTCGTTCCAAATAATTTATCAACAGCCGAGGATACTTGGGATCTTATTGAAGCCTAAACACATCAGTTCTTCTTCATCTTCAGACATCTCTTGCTCCAATCTTGCTACTCTTAGCCGAAGGGCGATGAATGGAGTGATCTATGGGAGAGATGTGGTGATTGTTGTGGCTTCAGTGTTGATTGGTGGAGGATTTGACCAGTACATGATGGGTTCTGAAGATTGACAGCTGTGAGGGGAAGCAATCCACGGGAGGAGTTTGACGTTACTGTCTGATGACTTACGATCATGGTATATTGGAATCAGACTCCTCTTTGCTTTAGATTTTCTCCCTGATCATCTTATGTTGGTTGGTCATGAAGGAATTGATGTTGGTTTGTCATGAAGAAATTGATCCCCAAAGTTAACAGAGTCATCGAGATTCTTCAGGGAAGACATAGAACCAGAATGACTTTCTGGTTTATCATCGATGACACGTTCGTCTGTTAAGAGCTTCAGGTTTTCATGAACCTTTGGGTAGGCGGTTGCGAGGAAGTCATCATCCATGTGCTCAGGGTTTGGTCCAGCAAGAGACACATGTAATTTTCCAGAGTCTGATCCAGTCTGGTCTTCGTTCATGGGCTCAGGGTCTGGTCCAGCCAGAGCCTCATGATCCTTTTCAGGGACTGATACAGGAATGCTTACACCTGATGTTACGGTAGATGAGTCTACGTCATCTTGACCTTTGTCACTTTGAGGAGCAGCAGTTTCTGTTTCACTTTCAGTTCTTTCTGAATCAGAGGTTGATGACGATTCATGGACCACTTTCTCTGATGTGTCATCTTCAGGTTGAGACGAGGGTCCAGTAGTCGAATCAGGAGGAGATTGATCACGCCTAGCAAATATAAACTGATCAGTAGTTCTTTTCTTCTTAGACAGATTGACCAGGGAATGAGCTATTTGTTCTTCAGTAACAACTGCCTTTCCCTTCCCTACTACTTCATGCAGTTTGGAAGTTGCTTCTGAACCTGGTTCCCTGATCGTTACTCCTCCAACTGGTGCCCGACCTTGTGGCAGAAGGGCTGGATCTAAGCTAAGCTTGATAGCTCGTTCCAGGTCTGCATCATCACCTTCTCCTTCTCCCTTTTCCTGAGGTGTTTCCAAACTCAACTTCATAGCTAGTTCGAGATCAGGATCATTACCTTCTTTGTGAGGAATAGTTTCTTGTTGATCTTCATCATCTTCGTCAACAAGTTTGAAAGTAGGCTTTCCCTTTCTCACTTTCTGTGGAAGCTTGCGCTTGGAAGGTTTCTTTGTCGGTGGAGGAGCTGGCTTGGATTGTTTGACTGGTGTGGTGGTTGTCGTCTTTTTGGGAGTAGCACGCTTTGTTGCTGGTTGCACGCTTGCACTTTCTCGAGGAGTTTTCTTGGTATTCGCAGCAACCATTTTCAGATAGTTGGGATAATAAGAGGATTGTTGAATGGCTTCAGTTATCAGGGGATCGGGGATTGCCATTCCAAACACTTCAACTGTCTCACCTTTAGGGACAAACTTAAGATTTCCTAAGACATAATCATCTCCAGTGTAATGAACAGCAGAATCAGGACGACGATGGATGTTGTTATTTCTTGCCAAGTAATAGATTATTACTTTGGAAAATCGTCCATAAGGGATGAGGAGAGGAGTTGCTTTCTTCGTTGGGTTCTTCAGACTGGTTTTGTGGCTTGCTTTGTGTGAGAAAAAGGTCTGGATCCCTTGAGTAAACTCTTCCCATATTAGCTCTGCATGATCAACATTAGTTTGGGTGACGATTCCCCACAGCATTTGCAGAACTGGGTGTCTGGGTTTGTCACTGCCAGACGTCTTTCCTGTCAGGCACTGGTTGAGCAAGGATAGAATTGCCCTCCAAGGTTGATACACATAATTCGTCCGTATACTGGAGACAAATTCTATTGGTTCAGGATATCCCAGCTCATTAACAAAATCTAGCACCGTGTCACCAGTCGGAGGTAACTCAAATGGGTGAGTTGGGTTGACAGGAGTGATCGCTAATGCCTTTCTAAGAAGATCAGCACTTAGATTGAACCATTGTTCATCAACTTGACAACTATAAACCCCAGTCTTCTCGTTATATGACATTGTTTTCCAGAACTGTTGCAGGTAGATAGAAGGAAACATTTGCTGGAGAGTGAATGCTTGGAGAAGTTTTATTACTCAGGATGTCCACTAATATCTGAAAGATGGGGTTCTTTTGAATCTTTTGTGCATTGAAAAGTAGGTCGCTTTTCCCGATTGTTAACCACTGAGAGCGAGGTACAATCTGACTCCATCTGTTCTTGTAGGAGGTTAAGCGGGAACATTTTGTTTGCCATCGTATTATGCAAAAAGAGCATTTAATAATGATGTCAAACCTTGCAGAGAAAACGAGTTAGAGAAGAAACAGTTAAGCATTGATAAAAGTCATGTAACTGCACGATTGATTAAAACAGTTGTAACTCTGGTTTGATTAAAATCTACTAATTATCCAACAGGATCAATTACTTGTTAACTAAGCCCGGATGGGGTTTAGAAAAGCAACTGGGTCATTCGAATGGGCCTTGATAGATTATCGGGCTCAAATGGTCAAAATTGAAATTTAGCCCAAAACGCCGCTAGGCAGAAGGAAAGCCAACTCGCCTGTTAGGAGAATTGAGCAAACCGCTCGCAAAAATATAAATATTCGACCAAAAAGCTAGAGACGGAGGTTTACTATTGGATTAAAATAATACAAAACATTGGCATCCAGCTTGTGTAGACAACCCGATGTTAGACAACCCGCCATAAGCAACTCGTGTTGTAACCCGCCGTTAGGCAACTCTTTATGTTGTAAACAGCCGTTTAGGCAAATCAATGTTGTAACCCGACAGTTTAGGCAAAGCGCTGTTGTCAAACCCGCCGTATGACAACTGCTGTTTGTCCAAACCGCAGTTTAGGCAAACTCGCTGTTGTCAACCCGCCGTTTAGGTAACTCGCTGTTCTCAACACCCGCCGTATGACAACTCGCTGTTGTCAACCCGCCGTTTGAACCAGCGGGTTGAGTAATTTATTAATAAATAATAAAATAACCAACTCGCCGTTAAGAAATACACGCAACTCGCCATTCGGGCCGGTTTCTTTATGATTCTAAAAAACACGCACATCATATTTCAATACTTATCTACATACTAGTCATTCTATGTTATAAGATATACATTGCTACCATTCTTTACATCAAAACACACATATATCTACTTTTCACTACAAACCCGCGGTAAGAATCAAAGGGACAATCATTCACTAATGTTGAGATAGAAAAACCACACATCAAAAAAACACATTTATATATATGCACTTATGAAACACTCCCATCAAATTGCATCTCAACCTACAGCACTACATGGTGTATTTATCTTAAAACGACCCTAGATCTATTTTTCTACACTTTTTAATGTGTTTTCTTTTCGATTCATTTGATAATACACAAAAAATAATTGATATAGGAATAAGGTTCGATGATTACTTTTGACGAAACAAACTAACTCAGCGACTTGAATTTGGTTCTTGGTTGAGAGTTGCAGGGAAAGAGAGAGATGAGAGTGTTTTTCGTTGACCGATTTTTGTAAAGTTTGACCAATGGCAACTCGCCGCCCCTTTTATACTTCTAAGTTAGAAACTTGGCAGATTTAGTCCCTTTGGTTTCCATCTTCTTTTATTTCTTGTTTTAAGTATTTCTAAGGCTTTTCTAAGATTAGGCAATTGGCCAACTTAGTCCCTATTGGTTAATAAGGCTAGGAAACAAAGAGCAAATGCTTTTTACACCCTAAACATTACAACACTAGATAACTTTGGACATTTGAGTTAAAATTAATTAACTCCCCTTCAAATATTAACCCATTAGAATACAACAACCATCTTATACTTACACTTCTATAGCAACCAACAGTCTTTTATAACCCCTTAGATTTTTTCACATTCACTCTCCCCCTCAAACAACGACCCGGTTTCTACTGAAAGAGCTGTAGTCGTTGATTGAGATGAAAAGATCAGGCGACGCTCCACCATCAACATTGTATTATATACCTCCATAAAGCATGGTTATAAAAAGTAATCCATGCCCAGACATTAAACCGGGTTTCAATTTGA
The DNA here is from genome assembly GCA_026074375.1 of Tanacetum coccineum. NCBI lineage: Eukaryota > Viridiplantae > Streptophyta > Magnoliopsida > Asterales > Asteraceae > Tanacetum > Tanacetum coccineum. The sequence continues at coordinate 135,546 of BQNB010000407.1, read as the reverse complement.
AGTAATTGCAAGCCTTTTAGTAATTCTCTAGTGTCTTAAAATATTTCTGAGTGTTTTTTTTTTATGTACAAAGGTACTCGAAAGCAATTTGGTTTAATCATCTATCACCTTCTTGAAGACGTTTGATGAGTGTCAGGGGTCAAAACTCTTCATGCATATGCGTGGATGAAGGAAATTCGAACGTTCTCTGGTAATGCTTTGGTGAGAATGTCTGAAAGTTGATAATTCGTTTCCACGAAGTAGAGTTCAACCACTCTATTTTCCACTTGCTCTCGGATGAAAAATGGTGCCATATGTTCAATGTGTTAGAAGCGACGAGTGCTGGACGTTGTTACAGCACAGAGCAATAGCACTTTTGTTATCACAGTACAAAGGAATTGTATTGAATTCAAATCGTAGTCTTTTGCTAGGGATCGCATCCAAAGATTTGAGCACGACATCAAACATGGTGATGTATTCAGCCTCTGTGGTTGATATTGCGTGCTTCTTTTGCTTCTTGATGACCGCTAAACAATCTATCTTCAAGAAACTGAGCTTTCCGACGTTACTTTTCTTGAATCTTGACATCTCGCATGATCCGCATCTGCATAAGCTGTGTGACATGGCGTTGTCTTTCGATACCAAAAACCCATGTTAATGGTTCATTTCAAGCGCCACTTATCGAAAGAACGCTGATAGCTTCAAAGTGCTTTTTGGTAGCTTAGCTGTTATCTGCACACATGCAAACGGCGAATACAAGGTCGGGTCCTAATGGCTGTAAGGTACATAAGGGAGCTACAAATTCCTCTGAATCGAGTTTGGTCAACTGGAATCCCCATGAGGTCCTCGTCCAGTTTCAATCGATCAACCATTGCATATGATTTCATCTGAGTGGGAAGCACAGTTAGGAGCAGTTTGCACCTTGCTTGAGGGAGCCTGAGTATATCCTTTTGGGATATTTGCTGGGTCAGCAGTACTTTGTTTCAAAGTACTGCCTTTGACTTCAGTGGACAGAAAAGCAATATTTTGTGAGCTTGAATTTGAAACACCCTTCAATTCATGCTCATACACCTTCAAGTTGTTGTAGAGATCATCAAACTCCAATTCATCCAATCCAGGTTGTCCCCGAATCATTGTAGCAACTACATGCCACACAGATGGTAAACTTCTTAGAAACTTCAAATTCGCATCTTCATTGGACACTTTAGCATCATATAATTCAAGCATACTAAGAATGTTCTGAAACCTTTCGTATGCTGAATCTAGCTCTTCTCTAGATCCGATAGTAAACGTCTCGAATTGTTGTTTCAAAAGATTCTTTTGCATCTTCTTTGATGCTTCATTTCCTCCAAATCTTGCTTTTATGGCTGACCATAAGGTTTTTGCATCTGTGGCATCATGAAAACTAAGAAGATGTCTATCAGGTATTGCAGAAAGCAATATGTTAAGAGCTTTCTCATTGTTTCTTCTTGCGTTGGCAGCAAGTGAAGTTTTTGGTGCTGACGAGGATGCAGGATCAGTTGTGGCTTGGTCTCCATTGGTGATTATATCCCATAGTATATGATCAGTGATGGCAATATACTGTCGCATCTTCATGGACCATAGGTCATATTCACCCTTCTTGATCATTGGGATTCTTAGTGCAGTGACTGATGAGGTGGGAGGGATAGGATCAGCTTCAGACATCTTTTGGAGTTTGAAAGATTTCGAATGATTAAAGTTCTTCTAGATCAGAGTCTCTACACAGGCTCTGATACCACTTGTTGGATCGATATACCTCAGTATAATAAGCCTTTAGCCTGTAAAGGATGTTACTTCCTTGAATAAATCCAAGTCGATAACAATGAAACACTGATGTAATACAATTAACTATGCGGAAACTAGTTAACAGTATCAAGAAGAACACACAATGATTTAACAAACGATTTGTATTATCACACGTTGAATCTGCCTAAGTTTGCAGATCCCTAATACAATACTTATCTCTAATACTTCTAACTAATGCTTTTTGTTGTTTTTGTTGTTGTTCTCTGTGTGTCATTCTAATGCCTTCCTAGAGATCCTTTTATAAACATAAGGATAACTCTAGTAGGTGTACAGTCCTTGTATGACACAAATACTAATTAATACTAATCACTAATGTAACTGTTACATGATAACTACTAATGTAACTGTTTAATCCTTTAAAGTTCCTATATTAAAGACAGTACTTCGACTTTTCCTTACTAAGCAGGCAGTACTTTGACCTTTTAACTTAGCAGTACTTTGACCTTTTGACTTGTATTTCCCAACAGTCTCTAATAGGGTAATGAACTCGCACTATAAGAAAATCCTTTGCAATGACTAGTTTGAATACCCCTAGTTTAATGTGATCGATCACTAACGAAATAGTTTAGTCATCAGATACAGGGTCGTCCTGTGGATTTTAAGGGCCCTGTGCGATTTTAACAATATAGACCTCTTAAACAAGACAAAAGATTTGAATAAGCGTTAAAAATAAACATAGGAAAAGATAGGTATTTTATCTTCTAGTCGAGGGAATTATATAAATACAATATATTCTATAATATTAGTATAATTGTTTCTTGACGGTTTTAGATTTAAAATAGGTTGTCATCGCGATTTGTAAAGTAAGTTTTCGTTACCAATTGTCAAAAGAAATAAACATTCCTAAGGATATCTTAATCTTTTCCCTAAACTTAAAAGTAATCTTTTAATAAATACATCATGTATATCTTGTACATAAATATCTCAATACTTATCTTCACAAGTATTCTTGTTCTCCAAACAATCTTTATCTCTTCAATTCGTCTTTATCCTCTTGAGAGTAGAAAGTCTTCAAGCAGTTATAATCAGCTGTTGTAATCTTTTCACCAACAGCACTAAGTAGTAGTAACTTCTAAGAATCCTTGAAGTCTTTTAAGTCCCAACATGCTCCATATGGAGTTAGAGGCTTTCTTAATACATACCCCAGAAACAACTTCTGCCCAAATAATAGAAACACCATCAAGCTTATTCAGGATCTTAACCCTATCCCAAACATACTTAGAAAAATCACAACTAAAAAATAGGTGAATGTAAGAGTCCATACAAGAAGAGCTCAAAGGACATAGACTATTTTTTTAGGAAAACCACTTAGACAATCTGTCTTGAGTCTTAAGCCTGCCTCGCAAAGCCAACCAAAGAATAAAAGCATGCCTAGGAATACATTGAGTGTACCAGACATGCTTATGCCCACATGACAGCTGAGTATATCAACTTTACCCTTATCGTAATAATTACGAATTAATAAGCTTAAAGACTATATAACTTCACCCTTTTATCGGGTTTTTAAAATATTAGAAAGTATAGTAAAAATTACTAAGTATAGAAATTTATAGAAATTTCGGCATGATCTATTCGTTTATAAGATGTTTCCTATTTTTACAAAACTCAATGTTTTTTACTTTTCAGTCAATCTGTGTTGCAAAATACCCGTGTTTCAATATATGTCTAGACGAGACCAACAAGTAATAAAACTAAGCAAAACTAAACACACCTTAATGGTTGTTAAAATCAAAACCAGACACCCACAAAAATCAATCAATAACACATTTTATTTAACCATTAAAACCACCATTTAGATTCGGTTTTATTTCTAAATATTGTAATATGATTTATTAGTCGATTATACCATCGTACACGCCCTAAGAGTTGTTGCTAAAACCAAACGCACCCTTGGTGCTTTCTGTCAACCCAAACGCACCCTTATGTGGCTGCCGCTAAACCAAACGCACCCTTATTGCGTTTCTGCACAACTAAACGCACCCTTATTGCGATTCTGCACAACCAAACGCACCCTTAGTGCGTTCCTGCACAACCAAACGCACCCTTAGTGCGTTCCTACACAACCAAACTACCCTTATAGGCTTTTCTGCACCACCACAACACCAATGAGGTGAACCCAGATCCAAACGCACCCTTGTGGTCATTTTATAAAACCAAACGCACCCTATACGAGTGTTTTAAGAAAAACCAAACACCCTAGTGGTGTTGCGAAACCAAACCACTGTATGTGGTGTTAACTACATAAACAAACACACCCTTTGGGTGTTACTATAGCTAAACGCACTCGCTGTGGTGTAGCCGCGGTGATGAGGGGGTGGTGTGGCATCAGTGTTGGCTGTGGCGAGGTGGGGGTGAGGGTGACGAAATGATGGTGGTGTGGCGTTGGGGATGGTGATGATGAGTGGCTGGTGGAAGTGGTGGGGCAGCGGTGGTGAGGTGATGATATGGTGTCGGTGTGGCAGCGGGGGTGATGAAGATGGAGGCGGGATCAACCAGTGATGTGGAGATAGCATGTGGGTGATTGTGGTGCTCTAAATACGGTAGCGTCTTAAGAGTTGAGGGTTGGTGGCTCGAAACCCGACCAGAGACGGCGCAGATACACAAGGAGGGGGAGAATCTGAGACGTACGAGGATCTCACACCGGTTACTCATATAACATCGAACGTTACTACAACCACTTAACCTAATCTATCTAAATCCGTATATTATAGTTACTATCATCTCTAAGTCTCATAAAACTCAGCAAACGAGACACACGGCACAACAACATTGTTTAGGGAGAGTGCGAATTATAAATTTTTCATAGGGACTAAAAGTGAAATCTTTGGTGATATAATGTTCGGGACTCGTTTAAAGCCACTTAATGGAAATATTAAATATGAAATTTATAGTCAAAACATAAACTTGCGCCATTGGCGTCCAAACTATATATGAGTTCCATGAAATTGTGTATTCACACACAAACACACATTATTGGCATAAATGTTTTGAATAACATTTATTTAAAATGTTTATAATTTATTTGTGTATCACGGATAAACTTTATCCCCCCGTAAAATAAACTTTAACTTAAACTCAGTAGCACAGCGCACCCGTTATCTACATATAACCACGTAGACTCCAGCTCACTGCTAGGTCATAGCGCGACATCGCGCGTTAAATAAATGTATTAAATCTTTTTATTTTATAGAAATTGATAATTAGTAACATATAAATTTATTTATTTATTTTTGTGGTCAGTAAGGTCGATGCGTGCGGCGTTCAAAATTTTGTCAGGGTAATTCAGTCATGTGTCTGCTTGTTTTCGGGACTCGGTTAAAACTGAAAAGTTTGTCTGAATAATCGTTTTAACATCAAATTGCTTTAGAGTCCCCTAGTCGTGAACCGTTGATATAGCTAGTCATTTTTTGCGATAAGTCAATCTTAGTAATAACATATATCTTTTTCGTTTTCAAGTCAAATAAGTTAAAAATAACTTTGTACATGAGATATGAAATAATAAATATGATTTATTATTTAAAATATGTTATGAAAATTTTACCGGTTACGCGGTAATTGTTTTTATGAGACAATAAAAGATCAAAAGTCAAAAAATCAAGTCGGACCTAAAAAGTCAAAGGGTAAAATAGTCATTTAAAATTCTGAAAATTGCCGGTTGTTACATCTGGTGCCGACTATAGTTTTGTTTCTACTACTTTTATACCTCTGATAGGCTTAAAGCCCAGCGACTTAGGTTTCAGATATGAGATTGAGAACAAGCTAGCGGGCAAGCCTAGTAGAGATTGAAAAGTTATTTAAGGTTGTAAACAAGAAATCGAGGGACATGTCTTTGACATCGATATGATACCTTTTTGGGCATGGAAGTTTGATATGATTATAGGTAAAGATACTCTAGTTGTTCTAACTTCATATTATGATAGCTGAAATCATTTAGCCCATGAGAAGGTAGTGAGGATACCACTACCGGATGGCAAGGTGCTTAGAGTAGTAGGAGAGAGACCAGAAGAGAAAGCGAGATTGTTGATGAGTGCTAAGGCTAGTGATAAGAAACAAGAAGAGATTGTTGTGGTTAGAGATTTTCCTGAGGTATTCCCGGATGATCTATCTGGATTACCGCCTATTAGGGAATTAAGTTTCGGACTGAGTTAATCCCTGGAGCAACGCCGGTAGCAAAGTCTCCATATCGTTTGGCACCTTCTGAAGTGGAGGAGTTGCCTGGACAACTCAAAGAACTCCAAGACAAAGGTTTCATTCGACCAAGTTCGTCGCCTTGGCGAGCGCCGGTATTGTTTGTTAAGAAAAACGATGGTTCTTTTAGGATGTGAATTGATTATAGAGAATTGAACAAGTTGACTGTTAAGAATCGTTATCCACTTCCTAGAATTGATGATCTATTTGATCAACTGCAAGGGTCGCAGTTTTTCTCTAAAAATGGGGGGTGTTGGTGGTGGGCAATAAGAAAAAAGAAAAAAAAAACGAAGATAGATCTTAGGTCTGGATACCATCATCTGAGAGTGCATGAGGATGACATACCAAATACTGCGTTGAGAACTCGTTATGGACATTTCGAGTTCACTGTAATGCCCTTTGGTCTGACTAATGCACCATCAATATTTATGGATTTGATGAATAGAGTTTGTAGGCCGTATCTTGATAAGTTTGTGATAGTGTTTATAGACGATATCTTAATCTACTCTAAGACTCAATAGGAGCATGTAGAACATTTAACGTTAGACTTGGAACTGCTCAAAAAAAGAAACTGTATGCTAAGTTTTCTAAGTGTGAATTCTGGCTAAGAGAAGTGCAGTTTCTTAGGCATGTGATAAATGGTAATGGAATTCATATGGACCCTAGTATAAATTGAAGCTGTTAAGAATTGGAAAGCCCCTAGAACTCCGACTGAGGTTTGTCCGTTCTTAGGATTGGCTGGGTATTACCGTAGGTTCATTGAGAACTTCTCTAAGATAGCTAAGTCTTTTACTATCTTGACTCAGAAGAGTAAGACTTTCAATTGGGGTGAGGAACAGGAATTGGCATTTTAGACCTTGAAGGATAAGTTGTGTAATGCGCCAGTCAAAACGCGGACCACTTGTTATTCCTAATTTTGTCCACAATTTTATCATTAACTTTAAACCCCTTAGAAAGCAAAAGACCGTGAGTAATTAACTTGCACAAAGGACCTTTAGAGTGCCACTTGTCAAACCATATAAAACAGCTCTTACCATTACCAATCTTAGAACCAACAAAATCCCTTATCTTATCTCTAAGCTTCAAAATATTCCTCCAACAATAAGCTGCGTTATCTGACATACTTAAACTCCAGATACATTTACCCTTTAACCTATAGCTATTAACCCACTTAACCCATAAAGAATCATTTTTACTAACTACATTCCATAAATGCTTAATCATTAACCCTTCATTCATCAACTTTATAGATCTAAGGCCTAGACCACCCTGATTTTTAGGAGAACATATATCTTTCCAAGCAACACTAGTAAAACCCCTCCTACCCTCATCAAAGCTCCACAAAAAATCTTTAAGAATTTTATCAATACTCAAACAAATATGATTAAGGTCTGGGACTAAACAAAGAAACCCCATAACAATTTAATGCGAAGATGAGAAAACCACAATAGTCGATTAATTGAAGCTTACCAACAAACCAAAGATTACTTATTCTTCCAAATCAAAAATCCTTTTTCTTAAACATAAAACACTAAGAAGCGTACCCTGCAATCAATGTTACATAATTTCCTAGTCATCATAGGAACCCTAAGTATCTAATTGGTAATGATCCTTCTTTAAAAGGCATACTAGAGAAATTTGAGCCTTAAGGTCATGAGGAACATTACAAAAATAAGAAGTACCCTTTTCCATACTAGGGTACAAACCAGAACACATACTAAATTCATCAAGTCCTCTTCAAAGAATACAAGCCAAAATGAGATCCCCATAACATAATAGGAGTAAGTCATCCATAAAACAGAGATGAGTAATGCCTAAAGATTTGCAACCAGTGTGAAACTTAAATCTCCTATCAATACTAATTATATCTTTTATTCATCAAATTCAACACTTCCATTAACTAAAGAGAAAAGATAGGGAGAAATCGGATCACCCTATCTTAACCCTCTTTTACTTTTAAAGAAACCATGGACATCCCCATTAATACACAAGGAGAATGAGGCAGTAGTTAGGCATGTCATGATCCAATTTATCATTGTGTCATGAAAACCAAACTGACTAAGGATCGTTCTAAGAAAAACCTAATTTACAGTGTCATACGCTTTTTTAAGAGTAAGATACCCCTAGAAAAAACTATAGAGCCAATCCTTTAGGAATAACACTAACTGTTTGTTTCGTTACACCTTTATACCTTAGCCTACCCTGTTAGATTAAGTCCATTTATCAGTTGCTAGTCGCTTAAAGTGTAAAGTATGTATTTCCTGAGTCTTGTGTCAATTTTTTATCTTTGGTACGGTTGGGAAGATATTTGCATAAAGTAGTCAAAACTCATGTATTTTTACTACCATCGCAATTATTGGTACGTCTGAAGAATGAAGAAAAATCAAAGGAATTATCCGAAATTATTATGATCATGAAATGGTTAAATTACGCCGAGTTTCGTAGTTGGTTTGTTTAAAAAACGAAAAGATTAGAAAAATCGCCACAAAAAAGAGGAGGAAAGTTTAAAGATAATCGTTCTGCAAAAGCTTAAACCGAAGAAGTTATATCAAGGATTGATTATTCGTTGATACGTCTTATAAGTCAACGATGTAACGTTTTATATAAAGTGGTAGATATCGCCACTTGTCTTGTAAAAGTATGTAAAGTATGGGATGATTAGGAAGTTGACCGTTACGAGAACGCCAACTTAGGTTGTTGTTTTTGATCTAAGAATCAAGACATGTGTAAATAGTTGTATCTTTTTCATGGTAACGGTCGAGAAAAAAAGTGTCTAGCAACTTGTACCTTATCTGTTTGGACTTAATCTATTTGTTTCATAATTTTTATTTAACAACAATTTATTTCCTTTTCCTAATCATTAACCATGGGTTTTACGCGAATGAGATGTAATTAAGTCATGCATGCTAATCCGTACTTTAGGGCGAATATGCGTGATTCAAATGCCTCATAGGTTATTACTTTTTGTTAAAGTTAAAAGATCCATACCCATATCATTCTCATCCCTGGACCCATGGTTAAACCGAATGAGGAATGTGATCGAAACACACAATTCATATTCCGTCGTTACGGCCAATTATGGTGGTGATCAGCCTGCCTTGTTGGTGTGGTACTATTTTGGTGAAAGATTGTAGAATGATCAATCCTAAAGCCTTAAAATAAAAACCCATTTTACCTTATAAACTTGTACTTCCTAAGCTCTATGGTGGAAGATGTGTATCCTGCCAAGCTATGAAGAAATACACCATTACGACCGAGCAATTAAGCAAAATAGTTACATGTTACCACATAGATTAGTTGAGTGATTTGAGTGTTTTCATCTACCTATTTCGTGAGGTGTTTGGTTGTGTACTTGTAATAGATCCAATAAATGCTTAAACAAAAAATCCTCAGAGATATATTTTTATAAACTTCTAAAGGCTACTTGAGGACAAGCAGTATTCAAGTGGGGGGATATTTGATGACATCAAATAACGTCTATTTTATAGCATCATTTATCCCATGTAAAAACCTCATTTTGTATAATATTTTCAAAGAATTGTCTACATGAATCATTTGTATTTAAGAATTGCAGTAATTATGGAGTACTTGGTGAAGATTAGCAAAAAGGCACGCATTCTGGAGCTTAACGAAGAAATATGAAGATTACTGTTTTCCTGACATCCAATACGCCGATCCATCAAGGAAATACGGTTGTAACATACCTGCACTTCACCAAAGACCACAAAGGATCAAGGATCAATACGCCGTATCCAGAGAAGACCTATACGCCGTATTCAAGTTATGGAAATAAAATATTCTGGAAGATATCGAACGTGGTCACCTACTCCAAAAAGCCCCCGATACGCCGTATTAACCTCAGTCAATACACCATATCGACCTAATTCTAGACCTTATAAATAGAAAACCTAAAAATAGGTTTTTAGGCTTCTAAATCATATTTTCAAATAAATAAAACCAATAGAAAGTCGAATTTTCAAAAAAGAGAGCATAAAGGTACTAAGCAACGTAATTAATGTCCTATATGAAACAACTGTAATCTCAATACTCTTGTAATACGTTCAGTTTTGGTATCATCTTTTACTCAGTTAGTTTACCCTTGGCTATAATATTATTTAGTATTGATTATGAAACCGTTTGAAGGCCCTAAATACTTCAGGTATTAGCCACTATATGAAGATTTTGAATGTTTGGTTTGTTTATATCGATTGCTTATTTATCGTTGAATGGTTGTTTATGTTTATCAGTTTATACTTGTTTACGTGATTTTGTATGAAACCTATCATTAAACTTGATCTAGTGATACGAACCAAGTAATCTAGATGCCGGGATGGGTTTCCATATAGTGATTTGTACATCTAGACCAATAGGATCACGAATAATAACCTATCTTTTCCCTTAAATTGCGAGCTTAGTTGGATAGGCAGGTGACCCTTGGGATCAAGGAGTACATTCTTAATTAATTGGTAAAGACTTGGTTAGTGGACTACTAGTGTATGAATTACCTTTAAGCAGTCATTGGGTAATGTCTCTATGAGCTAGGGTTTAACAAGATCACCATTGATTTAATCCCTAAGATAGATTATAATCAGCAAATAAGGATACTTTCTGTGGATACATTTAATTGTGACAGAATTCTTCGTATCTAGGTCTTAGGAAGAAGTACCCGAGCCTACAGTCTTAAAATGATATTCCCGCCTCATATAATAATTCATTGCACTAATAAACAAACAAAATGTACTAATTGGATTAATAATTTGTTAATACATTTTTCATAATATTATGGCTAGACCCTCTTCTAACTTTAGTTAATCTTGCTTGCTTGTTTTTAAGTGTCTTTAAGTAAAATTAGTCTCCCAAACCCGTGCCAGTCTCTCAGGCTGAAAACCCCCCTTATCCGTTAGATTTAGGATTAACATAGGTTTAACATATAATAGAATTAACTTAGTTTAGATAACCAAAATATTAATAAATTGAAAGATTGTTTCTCGCTCTTAGTGATTCGACCACCCTACTTACCACGAAACTACCCAACTGTAACCCGGTACAGGCTGCCCTGATAAAGTGTTGTTTTTGTTTAAGTCGACAAAATATAAATTTAAAACTTGAAACATAAATTACAACCACATAACGACACATCAACACGTGTAGTGACAACCATTTATGTTTTAAGAAATTGAAGAGTATAACTTTAGATTCTCACAAAACACTTTTCAGTAAAAGAGTACCACTTTTTGACATACAAGTATAACTTTTTGATAGAAAAATTGAGATAAAATTTCTAAAATCGCAAGTTTTTCAAAGATGTTTGAAAAAATTTGATTATACAACCAAACTAATGTAACAACAATTGGATGGTCACTAAGCCACTCACTTCTTATTATGTTCAGTGTAGAAAATGGCCGAAACCGGACATGACTTTTTAGACCAATTACCATTTGAATAGAATACAACAGTTAGTCATTAAACCATTATAGAACGGATTTAGGAACTATTTTTCAAATGGTTTGTAAAATTCCTTATGAGTTGAGACATGAGAATCTATGATCACAGACAATTGAATCACCTCTTTCATTTATTGTTCCTCAAATCATTTGTAGCATTATATCACTTGAATGAATAATTTAGCTATTAAAAACATATTCTTGTATATGATATTTGGATGGTCAGTTGATTGCTCAATCCTTATTATGTTAAATTCAGAAAACGGTCATCACCGGACATAATCTTCACCATTTGCCCCATTTATCAATATAGAAATATGATTTTATAACTGAATTAATCATTGGTTTTGTAAAATGCCATTTGATTAATAATTAAGCCCATTTGAGTATTCATAAAAAATAGTCATATAAAGAAGTTTTCCAAAACCCAAGAATAGATAATCGAAACCTAAAGTATTAGCCAATTTCAATTTACGAAACCTAATTTTCAACCCTATAACCTTTTATGAAACCCAATATTAGCCCAATTTGACATTTACGAAACCCATTGAAGAGCCCAATTATCATTTACGAAACCACTTTTGAAATTTACAAAACCGTAACCTGAACTCAATACTTTCGTAAGCCATACTTGAGAATTCAAATGAGAAACTGAGGGATTTATCATAACAATAACCTAGTATTATACATCTTATTCACAATTAAAGTTTCAGTGTTATGTCTAAAAGCTTAAGTTTATGTTTACAAAACTATCATGGTTATGAAACCTCTTGATTAGTGGTTCATTCTTGGTGTTTTCAATGATCTACCAGCATAAATCATTATCTAATACACTTAAGAACATTTTACCTCAATCAGTTTCTCATTCTAAACACTTTCATTTTTAATGAAACCCTAGATCTATACGAAATATATGTAACAGTTAATTAATGCAATTAAACACAAAAGGAATCAAATAGAATCTCATTTCTTACGTTGGTTTATTACTGAGAATTGAAAGAACGATTTGGATCATTGTGTTTCAAAGTTACGAAAGCTCAAACAGTGAAAAGAATTCCACGTGAAAGCTTATTGTTAGGATGCGTACGAAAGCGATGAGGTTGCGCATGAAACCTTTGGTTTTATTCGTACGAAAATAACTTTACGTTTTTGATATTTTCAGTCCCTCTACTTACTTTCGTAATCTTTAACAGCCTGTACGAAAATAACTTTTGCATTTTGGCAGTTTCAGACCCTCTACTTACTTTCGAAACCTTGACAGTCCAGACTATATTTCATTAACTCCCCTTTGGAGTTAGACCTTTTTTTCACAATAAATCTTTGAGTTATTTTGCAGTTAAGTTCCCGTTATTTAACAAAAAAAAAACCATAACTCCCCCTTGAACAAATATCCGTTTAAAATTCTTCCCTTTTTGATAAAGAATTTGTTCAAAAGATTATTATTTTTGCATTTAAGACCACATTTTTGATTTTCTAATGATGAAGTGACTAAAAAGTTTATAACTCCCCCTCAATAAAATATCTAATTAAAAAACTTATTGAGAGATAATTAACTTTTCATATGTTTTGGAACCCTCACTTGAGAAGATTTTGATTAATTCAAGAATATTAAAACTCCCCCTTGAAAAAAATATCTAGTTAAAGAACTTATTCCAAGAGATTGATAATTTTAGCGATTTTTCCACACTTGATTTTTTGAAAGATGATGATTATTTGAAAGATGAATTTCCTTTTTGTGAATGGATTATGATACAAACCAATAATAGTAGTGAAAGATCATTCCTTATGAATATATTTACTCCCCTTCAGTTCATGAACATTTATGTATCCCATAACAATCTACAACACAACAATAATAAGTCTACAATAAGCATATAAGAATGATAAATTCAAATACAAAAGTAGAGAAAGAGAGAATGTTTAGAGAGGAAAAAGAGAAGTTTTAGAGAAGAAAGAAATAAGAGGAGGAAAATAGAATGAAAGATTTACACTATGATGAGAAATGGTAACTAACACCCTTTACCACATGAGGTGAAGGGGTATTTTTTTATAGTCCAGAGGCCCTCGTTTGGCTCAATGGGCTATTAATATGGGCTGGCTTGTCTAGTCTTGGTCTTTAGCCCAAAATATGGACAATATTAGCTTAAAGTCCAAGCCCGTTAAAACTGACCTAGCTATTAAAACTAAGAACTAATGATGGACTTAATTATTCAACCGTGAAAACATTCTTTTTGACTTAATAAATAAGGCTAACAATGACCTCCCCCAATGTTGAGGTGATCTTGAATTTGACTTTTCTCCCCCCTAATGTTGTAAGACCTGATTTGACTTTTTAATGCTTTGCTCTTTGGTCATTGTCTTTGTCTTTTCTTATTTGTAATGGCTTTGTTCCTTCATGCTTTGTGATCTTGATCTTGAGCCTTCGTTAGTTGACTTTTAGTGCCTGAGATCTTTACTTAGCATCATCTCCTTATCTTAAATCATCATGATTTGACTTTCTTGATCAACTTGTGCTGTTGACTGACCCAATTTCTTTTTTTCCCAAAAAATACATTGTTTTGAAAGCTCCTAAGCTCCCTTTTTCTTCATCAGGTCTATCAATTTTCCCTTAATCTTGATTGATTTTAAATATCTTGATGATAAGAAGTTCAATGTTAACAAGTTCTGAATATTGACATAAACTTGAGCTTTCTGACCGATTAGATTCTTGTTCAGCAGTGACAGTCATGATGTTGAATGTTTGACCTTAAAAGCTTGAGCATAAGCATGTGGTAATGAATCAGACTTAGCTAGAATGAGGCTACAACACCGACGTTTGTACATGCATTTGAATGTTAGTAATAAACAACAGATATGGACGAATATGGCTTTGTCATTCATCGAGATTTGGTTGCAATAACCTCCTGGTTCTATGAGGACCAACCTGTGATCATGTAGGTTCAATTTATAAGAACATCCTTGACAGGATTTCCAGGTTAAAGCACAGGATCTTCTAACACAGATGTATTAGATTTACCATGCCTGCTTGTTCTCATTACCGGAACGTCTCAAAGGAGATAACACAATAAGAGTGAATAAGATAGTTACTATCTTTTTTATTAGTCTTCAATTCATTTACTGGGACAAATCGATATCAAGTATCACCAGGTTTGATTCATATCGACTCTCGCAAGCACCTACCGTAGTGCTATTATATGTTGACACTTGGAAGGATTATCCATCGTCATTGTGAAAACTAAAGAGTAAATCACTCCTGATAGTTCTGGCAAGACACAAGGACAATGCGAGGACTCTTTTTGATACCAATTGTTTTAATTTGATGAACAACAACGGTGTTATATATGAACTGATGCCCTAATGAGATTTTATATTTGAATCTCTCTTGCTCTAGTAAATCGATTTGGGTCACTTTTGCTTTAAGTAACGCGGTAAAGCTGGACTGACTGAGGCCAACCTTTTCGATATCAACTAACTCGGAGTGAGAAAGTCAATAGATAATGTGTGTATCTCCGTGACAAGTGAGACAAGTCTCGTTTGAGAGAAACTTGAATGCCTGGGAAGGGTTATGCATTGCGTCACTGGGGTCCATGAAGCTACCACAAACATACTTGTGATAATGATAGATAGGTATTTAACCTGGTTTCTGCCTAAGTTGTGTGGGGGGGCTTCTTTCTTTTCACCCTTTATCCATACATTTCTTTTTCATTCTTCAACCCCTTTAATGTTTACCAAGACGTCATCACTATCACCATGTTGTGATTGTTCCGATGATAACTCATGCCTTAGTCTACATTATTCCCTTATTCTCATTCATCTCCAATCATACCATAAGAACATCTAATCTTACTATGAAATGTCCTGGTGATATCCCTCTGTTCTGGTTAGATTCATAAGGAACTTATACCTAACCTTAACTACCTTATGACTTCATCAACATCGTAAGTTAATAGGTTGTTGGGTTTAGAGATCGAAACCATAAAACCTTAAAAATCAATCAAAGTGTTTGATAGAAATCAAGACGTTTTTTTAACACTTTGAGAGTTTTATTTTTTGAAATACTCCCCCCGCACATGTGCATCGAGATTTGAAATTGTTTCACAATTGGGTAAAGTTGTGTACTAGAGGTCTTAAGATGAACGCAATTTAAAAGATAACACCCTAATAATAATATCGGAAGTGATTAAAAATCACAAAACACTTAGAAAAGTTAAAATACCTAAACTAATTAATAACCGATGCCGGAACGCGCCCGATGACGTTTTTCAGATTTACGCGGTTTAACTTCCCGGTAAACTGTCAGATTCAAACGTAACGTATAAAAGTCAAAGATAATAATCGGAAAAGTTTAAAAATATTGACCTGAACTCACGAGGTTTGACAAGCGAGCTTGTTGACATAGTGAAATCTCAAGTTAGATACTCGGGGAGTGGAGTAGGACGAAGAAGAGTTTCATAGCCGAACCACTATAAATCTTGGTGTCTTGGTTTGATCGTTCTTTCCTTTATCTCTTTATATTGTTTGTGTTGCTCATTTATATTTTGCATTGATATTACGAGTATATAGTTTCATTGATAGGTTCATATTGTTGATTGATTGAACATATACTCGAATATAACAATTTTAGAAGTAAAATTTTAAAACGCTAATTAACCTGTAAACTATTCAATCCCCCCCTTCTAGTTTTCACATTTGGTATCAGAAGCCGAGGTCACTCAAGATTTTTAAAATATACTATATTTTAAAGCTTGGATCGATCTATGGATTCCAATAAATATCTAGAAGGGTAATCCATGCAAAGATCACCACTCTTTGAAAGTGATAGTTTTATTTATTGGAAAAATAAATTCGAAACATATGTTAAATCAAAAGATCTTGATCTTTGGCATGTTATTACTAACGGTGATTTTCAACCTATTGAACAAAATCCAGATACCAAACTAGATGAGGTTATCCCTTTTGAAAAACAAAGTGATGATCTTAAAAAGAGGCTTGCGAAAAATAACGAAGCCAAAATGGTTATTTACAAAGCTTTGCCAAGAAAAGAATATGAAAGAATTTTCATGTGTAACACGGCAAAAGAAATTTGGAAAACTTTGTTAATCACCCATCAAGGTAATAGCCAAGTCAAAGATAACAAGATTGACCTTTTGGTACAACAATATGAATAATTCGTCATTTCTGAAAACGAATCTATAGATAATGCTTTTGCTAGATTTAATACTCTTATTAATAGTCTAAAATCTCTTGATGAAGGTTACTCTAGCAAGAATTATGTTAGGAAGTTTCTTAGGGCTTTACATCCCAAATGGAGAGAAAAGGTCACGACGATTGAAGAATCAAAAGACTTAACATCACTGTCACTTGATGAACTCATCGAGAACCTCAAAGTTCATGAGATGATCATCAAGAAAGATTCCGAGATAGTCAAAGCTAAAGGAGAAAGAAAATCTCTGGCTTTAAAGGCTAATAAGGAATCTAGTGATGAAAAATGTTCGACTTCCGGAAGTGAAGATGAAAATACGCCATGGCGGTTAGAGGCTACGAGAAGTTCTTCAAGAGAAGAGTTAGATTCGTAAGACAATCTCGAAATGACAAAAGGACGTTCCAAAGAAACCGAGACGACAAGAACGGAAAAAGTAATAGGAAGTGTTTTAGATGCGGTGATCCAAATCATCTTATTGGAGAATGTACAAAACCACTGAAAGACAAGAACCAAAGAGCATTCGTCAGAGGTTCTTGGAGTGATAGCAGTGAAGATGATGATGAAAAGGTTAAAGATGAAACATGCCTCGTAGCTCAAGCATCAAATGAGGTTTGTTCTGATTCCTCTTACTTTAGTGATGAAAATTCATCAATAAATGATTTGACTTTAGATAATGATTATGATAAACTCTGCAAGATGAGTTTGAAAATAATCACTAAGAAGAAACAACTAAAAGTTACTAGAAATAGTTTAGAAAATGAACTTAGTGAACTAAAATTAAAATTGTCTACATTAGAGAAAAATAAGGGAGTTGATTGCGAATGTACAAATTGTCAATCACTTAAAACTGACAACGAAAAACTCAAAGAAGAAGCTCTTAAACTGACTAAATTTGAAAAGAGTACACATTGCTTAAATGAAATGTTAAACAATCAAAAACCCTCCGGTGATAAATTAGGTTTAGAGTTTAACTCATGTGAAGCATCAACTAGTAAGTCTAAGGAAATAAAATTTGTGAAATCTCAGAAAGAAACATCCTCTGGTGGTGGTCCCCCAAATACAATGGGCGGCCCTCATAAAGTCCAGACGGCCCCCAAAGCAATCAAGAGGTTGCGTGTCTGTTCACCAGAATCTGAAAAATCTGTTTCTTTTCAAAAATTCATTTTGGGTCATAGACCAAAACATATAATGGTAAACAATGTCAAAATTCCCGTTACTAGTGATAATGAGGTTAAACAATTTTATAAACCAACGTTAAAACCCGGAGTTGGATTTTATAAACCAAATTTTAGGTCAAAAACTCCACCACCTAGAAGAGTCAATAATTATTATCCTGGTTCTAAGACACCGCAAACAAAAAGGAATGTTGGTCGACAAAACCAACCTCATGGTTTTCCCGTAACTTGGAACAACTTCCAACCTCAAAGTTACATGCCATGAGAAATGTGTCCTCCATTTCCACATCCTAATCAATTGCATCAAATGCAATGGATGTTTAGCACTAACAACTTTGGACCCATGATATATTGAGGACCAAATGTTTGAGTTATTGTCTTATATAAATAGATATGCCTTGGAGTCGACTTGGAACCCGATGAGTGGATAAAGGATAGCGGATGCTCTAAACACATGACGGGTAACCGAAAGCTCTTCTCAACATACAAGGCATACAATAGAGGTAATGCTATTTTTTGTAGTAATCTTCGCGGCAACATCATTGGCAAATGTACGATTTCTAATGACTCTCTCAATATAGATAATGTAGAACATGTAGATAACTTAAGATTTAACTTGCTAAGTGTAGGACAAATATGTAATAATAAGTGTAGACTTACTTTCTCTAAACATGATAGTGAAATGACTAAGGACGGTAAAGTTATAGGTAGAGGTATTAGGAAGAAAGGCTTATACGTGATGAAATTAGGAAATAAGGACAAAATTTGTCTTGCAACGATTGATAAAAACTCTACGTTGTGGCATAGGAGATTAGGTCACATTAGCATCTAAGGAATTAGTTAGAAACTTACCTAAGCTTAATTTTTATCAACACTTCTGTGATGCTTGCAAAATTAGAAAACAAGCTCACGCTAGTCACAAAGCTAAGAATATAGTCTCAACGACTTTAGTTGGAACCGAACGAGTTTGTCTAGTTGGAACCGAACAAGTTTGTCGAGTTGGAACCGAACGAGTTTGTTTAGTTGGAACCGAACGAGTTTGTCTAGTTGGAACCGAACAAGTTTGTCGAGTTGGAACCGAACGAGTTTGTTTAGTTGGAACCGAACGAGTTTGTCTAGTTGGAACCGAACGAGTTTGTGTAGTTGGAACCGAACACGTTTGTTTAGTTAGAACCGAACGACTTGTGGTTAGTGTGAACTGAACTAGTTTGCTGTAGTGTGAACCGAACTAGTAATTTTCAAATCAACACCCTCACAAACTTAAATTTCTAAATTTTCTAAATTATACGGTTATTTCTTTAACTTGTAAAATCCCGTGAAACATTAACTTGCTTTCCCGGTTTTGTCGAGAATTGTAAAATCCCGTGTAGTTTCATTTCAAACTTCTAACAATCACCATAACCAAACACTTTCTTTCTCCACCGATCGATAAATTTGTAATCTTATTTTGATATCACAAATGAGACAGACTCTTGCCGAAAGTCACTTCTTTCAGGAGGAACAACAAACCACCAATGCTTGAAAAACACTTAGTATGATTCTGAAGATCCAAATGGAACTGTAATGTATAATAGACCTCCAGAAGAATTAATCTTCCTCTGTTGAAAAAGGACCACTCTATGTGGCCTACAAACATTTGAGGATGGAGTAACAAGGCTTAAGGAATATATTGAACTGACTCCCGCTGAAGCCATTCAAGCTGATTGTAACATCAAAGCAATAAACATCATTCTCCAAGGCCTTCCAACTAAAATCTATGCTCTTGTGAGTCAACATCGTGTTGCAAAAGATCTTTGGGAGAAGATTAAACTGCTAATGCAAGGAACGTCGTTAACGAAACAAGAACGAGAATGAAAGTTGTATATAATTCCATATAATTCACTTACAAGAAAAGGAGAAGTCGAAACATGAGTACAACTTGAGGTTCACTTCTGAAACTCAATGATAAGAAACATCTACAAGATGGCCCTGGAGCAGATTCCAAGTTAACAAACCAAGTTATTTAAACACTTTTCTTGATATGGAGCAAATTTGTTACTGAACGTTAAGATTGGTCAAAGACTTGCATACTACCCAATGGTTGATCCAGCTTCATTCTTACCTGCAACAACACCAAGAAATAAATGCAAAGAGATCGTGTTGATGCATGAACGCAACCCCGATCCTCTACTTTAGTTCATCTCACCATTACCTCCAATCAACTTATCATCTCACCTACACAACGCCCCGAACTCTCTACTACAACATCATGTTTCACCATATCCGTCTTCACAGTCTTTAACACCTTATCAACTCAACAATTCACAACCCAGTCAATCAAATACCTCTTTCAATCACTATCCATCAAATGAGGACCAAACCTCTTCACCACAACATATTAGTCCCACAATATCATCCATCCCACAATTGAATATGCTCCACAACTTAACCAGCATCAACAATATGAATTTCCCAAACAGACTCCGGTCTTAATTGTTCCAGTGTTCAGAAAGGGGAATCCAATTGATGCTCGAATCATCACATGATGCATTCCTAACTGTTTTGTCCACATCCAGGTATCCTACTACCACAAATCAGCTAAGTGACTTCGTCAAACCCTCGTCCAACAAGCTAGCATCTATGATAGAAAAGTAACCAGTGCAACCTGTTCAGGAGGGTCAAACTACTTTATGCTGCATGAGAACAACAAGAAAAATACACACCTGGACAAGTGGAAGCAACCACGGAAAAACAACGGACCTATCATCTATTACAAGAATGCAAGGTGAGGGACATATTGCCAAGCAGTGTACTAAAGCCCAAGAGAAAAAGGGTGATGAAACAAGGTTCAATGATAAAGATGTTGCTGTTTCAAGCTCAAGCAGGAGGTCCAAAGTGTTTTTAACAGAGGAAGAAATAGCATTTTTGGCAGATCCAGGACTTCCTGACACTCAAACCTCTCAGACTGTCATCACCCACAATGCTGCTTATCAAGCCGATGATCTGGATGCCTATGACTCTGATTGTGATGAACTTAACTCCTCAAAGTGCTCTCAATGGCAAATCTCTCCAGGAATGGCTCAGATGCACTCACTGAGGTACACAATCCGGATAATCTGACCTATGATTTATCCCAATCAAAGGAGTAGAGTAGATAAGTGACGTCTCTGAAACATGGTCTAATGATGTGAATCAGACAGAAACGGAAATAACCAGTGATAGCAATATCATTCCTTATTCTTAGTATCTGAGTGAAACACAACAGGAAACTGTCCAGAATTCTAACTCTTCTGCTTAACAAGATGTCCTGATATTATCTATGTTTGAACAATTAAATACCCAAGTGATGTACTGCACCAATGTTAATCTGGAATATATAAAAGTGCCAATAAAAGCATTGACTACCACTTGACATATATAAAGAAGAGGTTTAAAGAATTTAAAGAAAAAAAAATAAACAAAAAAATGCAAAATATTGAAAATAGTTTTTTTAGGATCAAAATGAACAAGTATGCCGAGATTGAACTCTTAAGCAAACTCGTTCCTGGGAACAAGTGCAAAAAAAGATTTCCTTAATGAAAACATTTCTGATCTCAAAAATGATTTTTTAAAAAATGGAAGAAAAACAGAAATATTGATAGAGAAATTGGCTTTAGAAAAGAAAATTAAGCAACTTGATAATATCATTTACTCAAAAGATGTAATCTCGCAAACCGTTCATATGATGACTAAATCCAAATTTGTTTATGATAAATCCACGAAACAAGCTATCAGGTTTGTGAAACCTTTCTATCCTGAAGAAAGTTCGGGAGTCAAAGCAAAACTGTAGACGGGAAAATGTCATTCTTAAAATGGACTCATTGTGATTCTATTCTGATGAGACATTAAAGCATTGATTAAGAGAGTCGTTCAAGAAATGCTTTTGAAAGAATCACGACCCATGGTTGTAAAACTTAAAGTGAACACTAAACCCATTACTTCTGCTAGACTGCATAACGATTACAACCAACTTTGTTCGACAATCTGATTTATATCGGAGTGATCCATGCCTATTGGAAAGCGACTTCGGTCCCACCTTTAGACCCATCTCTTCTTCTTACCCACCAACCACAAAGTTGAGGTTTCCAAAAGACCTTCAAAGTGGAGTATGGTGAATTACTATCTTAAAATAGCTTAACGCCATCTTATTGCTTTAGATCATGTTGTCAAGAAAGAACCCACAGTCCACAAGTAATCACTGAGGGCACGTGGGGGTTTGAACATACAAAGGCTTGTTTTCGAGATGAAATTATTCCGTTTATAAAAGAATTAAAAGATATCTTCAATAACTTCAATCAATACTTGGTTGATGAACTTGCCGATGTCCAAAATGTCTTTTATCAAATGGAACAGGCTGTCGAACAACATCGCTTGGAGTCCAGAACTTTCGAAGTTAAAATGAATCAAGTTTTGAGTGAAAATGAACGACTCTTGGCGAACAGCATTGATCATGATATTAGTAAAAATAGTTTGTGAATTTGTCTGTGAATGAATGGTCTGAAACTGTGAATGAATGTCCAAATGTCTCGACTCAAGACTGAGCTTCTCAACAAAAAGGATGTTGTTGATAAAGAAACTTACGATAAACTTTGTAAAAGTTTTACAACACTTGAAAAACATTGCATCACTTTGGAAGCTGATTCTCAACTTAATCAAGAAATTTTTCAACAGAAAAACAGTGTTTTAGATCAAAATGCTCCAAGTTTACTCGTTTTTGAATAAAGTGAATTGAAGCTACAGTCTCAAGAGAAAGACACAGTCCATTGTTTAATTGAAAGACAAAATAAGTCTTTAAAAGGAAATGTAAGATAATAGTAAAGTCATAATGGACTGATGAACTTGAAGCTCTTAACATTGAATTGGAACAAAGAGTGACAAAACTTGTTGCTGAGAGAATGAGCATTTAAAACAACTTATAAGCAACTTTATGACTTCATTAAACCAAAAGGGTGTTTCAATCAAAAGAACAAGTGATGCGGTAATCAAACAAGTCAATATAAAGCCTGGGGAAATTTCTAAATTAAAGAGCAAAACTTCTGGAACAAGGTTTGGATCATAAGCAGCCCAAAAAAATGATAAAAGAAACATAAAGGAAAAGCTTAGATAAAGGAGGGCTATTGAGACCCAATCTGTTGATCCAAAAGTGTCTAAGGATAATGTGGAACCAATTCAGCGCCCAATTGTTGAATAAAGGACTGCTCACATATCCTCCTATATTAAGGCACAACTCAAGAAGAAGCTGTCGTCCTTAGGGATAAATCGAACATGTCAAAGCGAATACCGCAGATTCACTTTAGAGTCCTGCCTATTCATGGTGTACTAAGTCATTCAAGGAATTGCGTTCACACATAAGTAGGACTTGCCTAATGCATCAACAATTTTGATCCTCAATTATGCGAATCACAAAAGCGAGAAAAAAGGACAAAAAGATAGGTTTTCGAATCACTCACATCCACAGAAAACATAAAACTGACTTGACTTCAAACATATTCTAACAAAGCGTGTGGTGCAATTCCTAACCAGAGTAAGACTTCTACTAGTGCTACCGGATCACAGCCTTCAGGCAATACCAGGAATGATAAGATTCAACAAACACCAAGTAGTAATTCAAAGAATAAAGTAGAAGCTCACCCTAGGAACGTTAAATCTAGTTTGAATTAAAGGAATGATACTGTTAAAGGATCTGCGTCTGTGCAGAATTCTAAGAAACATGATAATTTTGATTATGTCTATATTAGCAGTGATGATTGCATGTCTTCTGATAATTTGTGTGTTTTTAATTCTATGTATGATGTGAAATTCCGTGCTAAACCTAAGAAGAAAAAATCTAAGAAAGAAAGTTGGAAACCAATAGGAAAAATGTTCACTAAGATGGGATATATTTGGAGACCTATCGGTCGGGACCGTTCACTATTGTATAAATGCGTGCCCTTTCACTAGGATTACCACTACAATGAAGTGGCCTTCTAGAAACTAAATATTCTAGAATCTGAATCAACCCTAAACCGTGAGGTTAATTTGGATATACTCAATGAAACCTAAGGCAGAATAAGAATACTGATTCGTTAGCAAATCTAAGGTTAGTCAAACACAATATCTGCCTAACAAACAGGAACCCAGTAATATCCTGGGGATTCCCCAAAAACAACCAATGTTCCATCCTACTTTTTCTAATGAATGCAGGTTGTCCAAATCGTCCTCTGGATTTTGGACTCCGGTTGCTTGAATCACATACGAGATCGCTCTCAAGCTCACCCATTTAATCATAAATTCTTGGTACATAAATTCGGAATGATCAAGTATGCAAAGATATTTGGTTATGGAGCACTATCAATTGGGAAATGTTACTATTTACAAGGTGTTTATTACGTGAAGGGACTTGGGCATAATCTGTTTCTGTGGGACAATTCTGTGATTCCAATCTGTCGAAGTTGGCCTATTGTCAACACACAGAAATAGAGACGAAAAAAAATCACATGCTTCATTCACAATCTAGAAGTGTGATTTATATTGATGGGATCTCGAGGATAAATCTTTATAACAACTAACACGTTGGGAATAATATGGCGTCCTCTCCCATTTCTGTCTAATGAGTCAAAAGGCTTTTAAAACCAAGTCTTGGTTATGGCATCATCGTCTATCTCACTTGAACTTTGGTGCTATTAATCATCTTGCAAGACATGGACTTGTCTGAGGTCTCCCTAAGCTCAAGTTTGAAAAGGATCACTTATGTACTGCATGTTGCATTAGGCAAAAGTTCAAAGAAACCCTACAAACCCAAATCTGAGGACACCAATCAAGAAAAACTCTATCTGTTGCATAAGATCTGTGTGGGCCCAATACTGTCCGTAAGTGTCACTGGAAAAAGTACATCCTCGTTATTGTTGACCGACTACTCTCGATTACATGGGTAAAATGATTGCGATCAAAAATGAAGCCAAGCTTTTAATTATCAACTTTTGAAGAAGATCCAATTAAGGCTTAGAGGAAACCGTCCGTCGCGATCAAACCATAATGAACTGAATTTTGTTAATCAGACATTGCGTGAATATTATGAGAAGGTTGGCATCTCTCATGAAACATCAGTTGCATACTATCCACAGCAAAACGATGTTGTTGAAAGACGAAATCATACGCTAATTGAAGCAGCCCGCACTATGTTAATTTATGCAAAAGCTCCTTTATTTCTATGGGCCGAAACGGTTGCCACAGCAAGTATACCCAAAAACGATCCATGATACGTCTCGTCACAGTAAAAACACCATACGAGCTTTTACAGAACACGACAAACCCCTGATCTAATCGATATCTCATGTAAATTGGTTGCATCTCTCTATCCCAATGAATGATAGCGAGAATTTGGGTAAGTTACAACCGAAGGCTGACATTGGTATTTTCATTGGCTATGAACCCATGAAGAAAGCATTCCGGATTTACAACAGACGTACCAGACGAATAATTGAAACCATTCATGTTGACTTTGATGAGCTGACCGAGATGGCTTCTGAACACAGCAGTTCAGGACCCGCACTTCATGATATGACTCCTGTAACAATCAATTCAGGACTCGTGCCAAACCCTCCTCCTTCAACACCACTTGTACCACCTTTGAGATCTGAAATGGGATTTGTGTTTCATCCATGTATTTGATGAGTCACAGTTAATACCCCACCTATTTTGATTTACAAAGCATCCAGAAGTCCTTGCTCTATTCTAGGAAGTAGTTGCCACACTGACCATGTTTGTACAACTGGCTCACCTTCCTCAAGCTATAGTTGATCAAATGCACCGCCATCACCAAGTAACTCTCCTACAACACAAGAAATCAAACTCTATTATTTCTCATTAAGTTAAAGAAGATAATCAGAACATTGAAGTTCACATATGGGTAATGAAAACCCAGTACTTTGGTATTTCCATACCAGAAGTTTACGTCTGATCAAATCCTCTCCTCGATGTTATCATACAATTGTGCCTCCTGATCACCAAGTTTCTGCAAATAATAGCAAGAATGGACTAATGAATCACCCATTTTGAGAATATAATCGTAAGATCTTGACAACCATATTCCCACATGACTCAAATCCATGAACAAGCTATTCGCTACTATGATGCTTTCTCACAACAGTCTCACCTACGACTACAAAGACTATTAACTCAAGCAGTAAATTGAAGCTATGCAAGAGGAACTCATGAATTTGAACGTCTGACGTTTGGGAACATTGTTCCTCTCCTGAAAAAGCATTTGTCTTCACTCTAAGTGGAACTATAAAGGTAATCTTTGAAGAGTTAGGAGGTATATCTGAAAAATAAGGCTCGGTTGTCGCGAATCGTGATTATCGTCAAGAAAGGAACCAATTTTGAAGAGTCCATCTGCTGAAGAACGAAAATACACGGTTTTGCAGGATAATAGGCTATATGAAAATTTGTCTGGCATTTGCTGCCATTATAAACATGGTCGAACTATCAAATGAGTGAAGACTGCATTTCTGAATGTAATCTAGCGGGAAGAAGTATTATGTAAGCCAACCGGCACCGACGATTTGTGGATCCAGACTAACTAACAACGTGTACATGCTTAAGAAAAGCTCTCTTTGGGTTGAAACAAGCTCCTCGCGCGGTAAATGATATGTTTGTCTTCTTTCCTGATAACCAATGCACTTCTCATAAGGCTCAGTGGATCCTACTCGTTCACCGTTAAAAGAAGGCAAGGAACTACTACTGGTACAAATATATGTCGATGACAATTATCATTTTGCTGTCATCTACTCCAAACTTGTGATCTATTCGCTAAAAATCATGTTTCAAAATTCAAGATGGTCGATAGATGGTAAAATCCATTTTTCTTTAGGACTACAGATTTCTCAAAGGGTCCCAGAGCATCTTCATAAACACAACTAAATAATGCTCTTTGAAATCACTAAAGGAAATATGGCTTTTGAATCTTGTGACCTAGTGGATACTCCCATGTGGAGGAAATCCAAACTAGAATGAGGTATGAAAGAAGGGAAAGCTGTAGATCCGTCACACTATCTGGAATGAAATTTGGCACCCTCCTTATCTTACAGCCAGAGACCTGAACCTACAGATTGCTATATGCATGTTGTGCCACGGTATCAAGGCTCGGCCTACGCCGAAAAGCACTTAAATGCGTAAAAGGATCTTTCGTATCTAAAAGGAACCATCCATTGGGGTCTTTGTAATCCGAAGGATACTTGCCTTTGCACAACATATATGCAGATGCGGATCATGCTGGAATGTCAAGATACACAAACGGCCGTAGCACATCGCTTGTAGTAAACAACTTTTGGGTGATAGACTTGTGAGCTGGTCGTGCGTAAAGGAAGGGAAAAAGCCTGCGATAAACCAGTACGGAAGCAGAATCTATTGCTCTGTCCGGTTGTTGTGCTCAATCCTTTGGATGAGATCACAACTTACCGACAATGGCCTTTGGATTCAATAAAATTCCAATGTAATTGTGAATAAAACAAAGAGCGCTATATGCCTTATGCTGCAACAACGTTCAACAATTCCAATCCAAGCATATAGACACAATTTCACTTCATCAAGGAGCAAGTTGAAAATGGTGTGCTCGAACTTTACTTTGTCAATACTGAGATCAATAGGCGACACCATCACTAAAGCTCTTATCCGAGAAAGAAAATTGAATTTTCTAATCAACAAAGCTGGGTATGCGAATTTTACGCCGGAGACTCTGAAAAAGTGTGCAATGACGTGACGAATAGTGTTGGTTACCTATTGAATATCCTTTGTATCATAAGTAAATAATATAACTACAGATAAAACCAAAAATATTTTCTTTTTATATAAAATTTTTAAAAAACAAAATACAAAAATAAAAACTCATAAAACCAAAAAAAAATTAAAAAATCAGAAAATATAAAAAGAGGAAATAATGGCATGTCTTCTGAAAATCGATAACATTTACGGTCTTAGAAATGTCATTCAATAATGATATGAGGCTGTAAATAAAGTTCGAGCAGAAGTTCCAAATGTTTTCAAAACATGCCAAATGGCTTGCAGTTATTTCAGACTGTAACCCGATCATCATCTTAAAGGCAAGTATTTCAAAAAGAAAACTTGACCTCTCAACGGGAATTTATTCTCGGGCATGGTCTACTTTATGACCATGCAAAGACTTGTGATTACTTTGCATCATAATTCGTGCTTCCTATATACCATAAGTGTACGTGTCAGTGCACTTATGTGTTAAAATAAGAGAAATCTTATTTTTATTGATAAAAAGTTGTCTTCATAATGAATCAGTGTTTTCAGTAATCACAAAAAGATTTTCAAAGACAATTCGACCAATCAAACAATGACACCATCTCTTTAAATAGAAAACGGGTCATCATATGAGGGGGAGAATATGTCATCAAATAATATTTTAAAACGGTCTTTTAAAATAAGTCATGGAATAAACAGATAAAGTTTTGGATAATGACGGATAACAATTTCAAGGGGAGTTAATTTATATTAACTACAAGTGCTTTAGATGTCATTTGTTTAAATCTTTATGGACTTATTTGAAATATAAGACCTAGTGAGTATAGGCTTTCAACGACATTCGATCAATATTGCCAACACCTCATAGTTGTAAAAGACGTAGGATTGTTTAGAAATAATCAACTAGTTTTAATAGCCTTGAAGTTGATTCTCACAGGATAGATCTAAGCTTAGTTATACCTCAAACACGATCTCTAGTATGTGTGCGTACAAGGTTTTGTTGATTCCGAGGTTTCAAAACCAGCAAGGGAGAAGGAGTAGATGTATACTTGATAGAGTTCATGGCCTTCTTTTGAAGTCGCCTTCTTTAAATTTTAGGTCTTTCTTTGTTTCTTTCGGGTGCACTATTTCAATCACATGGTGGAAGAGACATCTCATCATTAGTCAATATGCATCATTTGAGTCCCCAAGGGGAAGTGTTGGGAGTATAATTATTTAAAACGTAAGAAGAATTCTTTCTGATTCAATAAATGCTTCCTCAAACGGTTAATCACTAAGCTTATCTTTTTAAAAGAGAGTAGAATAGTTGACAAAATAGGTACACATAGGTTTGATAAGTATGATGATTCCTTAAGATTGGTCAGTATTCTGCAGAAAGAAATAAGTACATTTGGGACTTAGTTGACTTAGCTGATATCATTTCGGCTACTTAGAGGGAATAATTATGACATCCGAGACTTAGTTGACTTTGGTGTTACAATTTATATCATAACCATCCTGAAGAGAGAAATGCGCTCATCTGGGACTTAATTGACTTTGGTGTTGCGGTATCAAATTCTTGAAAGGGTTAATTGTGTACTTTAGATATCTGGGCTTTATACATCAAGACTACTTGATGCAGCTTGCAAGAAAGTTTCGAATCTACTCAAGAAAGGATTGCTGGTTTAGGGGGAAGCTAAGACAACATCAACACCAACATCACCAACTACACAAGCTCAAGTTACATATGTATCTGAATCTGTTTCATACTCAAAGTCTGAAGCAAAGACTTTCGTAACTTGGAAAGAAAGTTGAAGCAATGCCGAAGAGTGCTTGGATAGAGAAAGATCAGATTGACAACTTCATGATAGAAAGAAGGTTAATGAGTGTTGAGTCCCAAAACTCTAGATCTACTGCCTTAGGTTATAAGGTTATTATTACCTTGGTAATCACAAGATAATAATGTGAGAAACTTTGTTGAAGTGTTTCACCAAAGGTTATGCGGAATCTAACCTTTAGTGTTTAAGAAGAATAACAATGGTAATGGAATGGAACAGTGAATAACCAAAGCCTTTAATATTATTGATTGAATAATAAGAGTACTCAAAAGTACTAGAAAAACAGAAAAATAAAAAGTAAAAAAAGGGGGGTGGTGGAAGGTGGGGGGTGGGGGGGGGGTAGAATTAGGGGGGGGGGGGGGGGGTTTTACAAAACCTTAAAGCTATGAGAAAGTCTAATGGAGGATTTATTAAGTGATGTATATATGATAATGTGTATTTTTCTACTCCTAAACTACGGACTCCTTTTTAGCACAGGATCCCTGTACAGATAAGACCAACCTAGATTTGCCCTAAATCACAGGAATATTCAGAGTACATTCTATAAAAAACAATAATGCGTATTGACTATGTCTTAATCAATCCTTCATCTGTAGTGGAAAAGTCTTCAACCAGTGGAAACCATGCAGTGGGAAATATACTAAATAGTTGGGAAGTTCTTCTAACATGGGAACATTCAACTACATGGGAAGTCCCTTAGCAATTTTATTCCCACAATCCTCCCCTAAACTTGATACTTCACCTTTAGATCAATTTTCAGAATAATATAAATTTCCTGAAGAGGATGCTCTCAAACCCCTTATTCCTTCTTTGAGCTGTCCTCTAATTAGGTTTATCAACATGAATCACATTTACATTAAATTACTTTACATTCACACTTGTATCAAGCATCTTCTTGAATGTAGTCCTTTGAAAAGGATACTCAACATCATCAAGCATGGAGATAATCATGCCGTCCATGACAAGTCAGTGTACTTACATGATTGTACATCTTTCCACTTATAATAGGACTTCACACTGCCATAGAAGATACAGTGGCAACAGGTTTTTAAATGTAAACATGACCGTTAAAGTCCAAACAGACATTTTTTCCAGTCACTCTTTGGAGTTCTGTCTTGAACCTAATCTTGACTAGTTTCCAATGTGTCACCAAGATCATCTCTATCATAATCCTTAACCATGACTCAAGTACGTATATACCTGGTGCTTGTCCATCTCAGATATCTGGTATACCTCCCTTAGCTTATCCTTGTAAATTTTCTAATCACATATGGGTACCTTGACAACTGAAGGAGTAATATTCACTAAAGTCTCTTCCCTAACTAGCACTGCCCATTGTTGAAGATTGATAATCTCATCCTGATTATTACTTTCTTGTTGTTCTTGAGCTGAAACATCACTTGTCTACAACACTTTTTGCCCGTTGACTTTCTCCAATAAGGATTCCATGACCTCTGAGACTCACTTTCTTCTTTGAGATCCCCATAGCACAAATATTTGTATGCTTTCCTAAACTGGAATAAACTTTTCTTCTAACTGATCAAAAGTCATTCCCCTGAGGTCTTTTGTCTTCCATCCAACATGGCTTCTTATGACAGATGTGTAAAATTTTCTTCTTTCAGATTTTGATGCCAACCTTTGTTGCTTAGCTTGATATTTCTTGATTCTAGCAAAATCTTTCGGATAGTTAATGAGTTCTGTGATTAATTCAGTCTTCTCTTCAATGGTCAGATCATTTTCAGCTTCTTCATATTCTGCCATATGTTTGTTAATCATCACATTACTCCTGTCAAGCTCATTAATCATTTGTCTAAGATCTTCTTCAGCATGAATTCTGGCAATCTTGCAATCTCTTATCAAATGTTCTCATATGCTTTGATCTTCATGAAAAAATCCTTCTTAGTAATTCCAGCTAATTGTAAACTCATATGTTCTTGAACTTTAGCTTAGCAGCTTCTCTGTTCTGTCATATCCTCCTCCCTTTCCTCTTGTCCTTCCTTCCCAGCAGATGGTCTACTATAGAATAGGAGATGTAAATCTATGACTACCCTCTTGGAAGCTCTTAGTCTTCTGATAAGGTGTTTTGTACTCCAGCAGTGGTAAGAACTTCACGCAGTGTGGATCTTTCGCACTAGCATGACAATAGCATTGAAACATTTTGAACAAACAGGGGGAACTTGTGACTAGCCTGTGGTAAAAACTTCCTTCAAACCTCCACTAGCTAGGATATTTGCAGCTCCCATAGAACTCAAAACATTTGCTAGATCTCTTGTACTCTCACTTCCTTTGTCAGTCCTCCTGCTACTATCTTTTTCAGCATCACCTTTAAACACATTAACCTCCCCTTGATCTATTCTCTCCTCCCTCTGTTTGGAAGCATCCTCTTGAACAAACTGCTCTGGCTTTTGAGCATCCTCCAAAGTCTGAATCCTGGCCCCTTCATTGCTTGATTTCAAGATCTTGACTCTAGATTTTTTCAGCCATTTGAGTTTGTTGGCTTTACAGAGTGGTACAAAATTCCATTAATTCCTTAGGATTTTGTTTTAGACTACCCTTATCACCACCAAGAGAAGTAACCCTTAGAAATGATTCATGGGGCATGGCAGAGGTCTTAGGTATGTTTTCCCTGTCCTGCCCTACATCTAAGCTAGTGGCAGTAGGGAAAGCCTCTGCCATGCGAGCGATAGTCTGCCGTCTCTTGAGAGGTACATTCTCATCTACAACAGTTAAAATGCTTTAGACTAAGAAATCCGTAAGTCCCTTTTTGGTACAACTCCTAGGTGTGGTAGTCGTGAAGATGGAATATATTTTTGTGGAAGGTAGAGATGCTTTTTTGAAGTAGTTTACTTCTGGAGGAGTGGATTGTATTTCATGAGGTGAGGATGTGACTCTTGAAGTTGTAAAAACCTTTTGAGTTTGAAAGGGAACAGTGTAAATTGCAGAATGTTTGATAGTACCAAATTAACTCATTTTCAAAAGTTTTTCAATAAACCTAGGGTACATTAGAAATTTACCCTTACTGTTGACATTCCTCATCAAACCATCAAAAAATAATCTTAGATAGAGACATGTATGAATTCATGAGTCCTTTGCTCGCTATTTGACCCATGAAGAAAATTGATACACATATTTACCACTGTATCCCTGTTTAACCCATTGAAAAATTTCCCTGAGGCACCACCCTACCACGTTCATTCTAGGTTAAATGTCTTGGCAGTACAATCCTTTCTCTACATAATTACACACCAAATGCACAGCACACCTCATGCTCACTAAGAATGCTTAGAGAGACATAGGAGCAACTCTTGTGACTAAAATTCTATTTATAACCCATAATAGGTCTCATACTACATGCCTCAAAAAGTTAGAAAAACTTAAAGCAAGTATTTATAAACATCCATTTACAAGTGGGGTCCAGTCTATGCTGACCATGAGTATTCTATAAATACCCTAAATCCTAGAGGACATCACCTCTACTCACTCTACCCAACCCACTATAGAATCTTGATCTTACACGATCACAAACTTATGATGTTATTCCACAGTCTAGGACTGACCATGAGTATTCTATGAATACCCTAATCCTAGAGGTTCCTTAACCCCAACCCAAGAGAAATTGATCTTACAGATATACAACTTATGATGTGATTCCACCCTTGACTCCATTGATGATAGCATAGGGATCTTTTCATGACTTGCTCATTCTGCAATTGTTAGTCCAAAACCAAGAAAAACACTAACAGTGGAAATGTAACCCAACAGTGGGAACATTTACACTGACAGTGGAAAACCTAACAGTGGAAAAATGACTAACAGTTGCATTTTACTTTAGCAGTATAAACACTTATTGATCTAATAGCAGTGCAAATCCTATACAAAACTTTACAAAAATCATGAGATAGACATATTAGGGGTCAAGCATTCCAATACTTACAACTAAGTACTGGAATCTCCCCACATCAAAGGCTTTTGTTAAAAGGTCTGCTACATTATCATCTGTATGAATATGATCCACATATATTAGTTTCTTTTCAAAGCAGTCTCTTATAAAATGATGTCTTATCTCAATATGTTTTGTTCTAGAGTGAAAGACAGGATTTTTGACTATACAAATTGCACTGTTATTATCAATATATATCTTAGTGTTCATGAAATTGTACCCATAGTCTAGAAGCTGATTTTGTATCCAAAGAACTTGCCCACATCCACTTGCAGCTGCAACATACTCTGCCTCAGTTGTGGAAGTGGCCACAATGGTCTGCTTCTTACATTGCCAAGAGATTAACCTTCTTCCCAAAAACTGACATCCTCCAGTGGTGGACTTCCTATCTTGACTAGCACCACCATAATCACTGTCTGAATATGCCACTAAGTCAAAGGGAGACTCTTTAGGATACCAAAGTCCTAACTTAGGATGTCCTTTTAGGTACCTAAAGATTCTCTTAACTGCATGAAGATGGCATTCTTTGGGTGTCACTTGATGTCTAGCACATGCACATACAGCAAACATAATATCTGGTCTTGATGCAGTGAGATACATTAAAGATCCAATCATGGATCTATACAAATGAAGATCCACATCTTTACCAGTTCCATCTTTTCCCCAAGGATTCTCTCTATCCATGGGAGTGTTTGCTGACCTGAGGTCTGAGAACCCAAACTTTTTCAGAATATCACCAACATACTTATCTTGAGAGAGGAATATGCCATCTTTCTTTTGTAACACTTGCAGACCTAGGAAGAAACTGAGTTCACCCATAGCACTCATTTTGAATTTGTCATGCATGAGAGCCTCAAATTCTCTGCACAGCTTTGGATTGGATGACCTAAATATAATGTCATCCACATACACTTGTACTAGCAAAAACTCTCCTTTGTACTTCCAGGCTCTAGGTGCTTGGTGAAGTCCATACATAGCCTTGACCACCTTATAGACTTTGTGTGGAAACTGAGGATCTTGAAAACCAGGAGGCTGCATCACATACACTTCTTCATCAATAGTACCATATAGGAATGCACTTTTAACATCCATTTGATATACTGTAAAACCCATATAGGAAGCATAGGCTAAAAATAACCTAATAGCCTCAATCCTTGCAACTGGTGCAAAGACTTCTTCATAATCAATACCCTCTTCCTGAGTATGTCCTTAAGCCACCAGTCTAGCCTTGTTTCTAATGACTATTCCCCTTTCATCTTTCTTGTTTTTAAGAACCCATTTTGTCCCAATAGGTCTCACCCCTTTTGGACAGTCAACCAAAACCCAAACATTCTGAATCTGAAACTGTAGGAGCTCCTCTTGCATAGCTTCTACCCAGCTTGAATCTTTGAGAGCTTTAGAGATCTTTTTGGGTTCTTCTTGAGATAGAAAGGCTAAAAATAGACATAACTGTAGAAGATCAGGATCAGTCTTTTGATGAATTGTGACTAGAAAGCTTTATTCATCAACATTCTTAGACTTATGTCTGTTTAAAATTGGAGTATCAACATGACCAATTATTTGATTCTTTGGATGATCTTTATGGATCCTGAGAGTGGGGGTTAGACTAACTTGAATTATAGTCTCCATATTGCTTAGACCAGCTTCCACTTCATTCAGTCTAGTTGCATGTGTTGAATCTCTAAAGAAATCTTCCACTCTGTTCTCAGATGAAACATCATTGGATATAGATGGTGGCTGTGAGTATCTCAATCCTCCCCTATATTTGATAACAGTTGGAATAGGTGTACTAACAGTGGGAACTGTGGTTTCCACTGTTGGTGTTGAAGGAGGCTCAGATGGATCAATAGTGAAGATATTTTCACTAGCAGTGGGAACATGTGTACTAACAATAGGAACAGCAGTTTCCATTGTTGGGGTTGAAGTGAGCTTAGATGACTCTTTTGAACTGGCAGTGGGAAAAGGGATTCCACTGCTTTCAGGAACTTCTTCATTCACTTCATGTTCAACCTGTTCAGAAACATCTTTATCCGTATGAACCTCTTCTTGTTCCTTTTGAGGTGAATCAATAAGAATTCCACCACTTTTCTTTGCAGCATCATTTGTAGTTATCATTTGAGCCTTATGAAACCAATTTGGAAGAGCTATGAATCTTAGAGGAGATCCTTTTTCCTTCTCAGCTTGCTTTACATCTTCTTTTGTACCTGAAATGTTAGAAGAAGATGTTCCTGCACCAACAACTGGTATATAATTCATAGACTTGATTAGGGATTCAATATCAAACAACCAGTTTAGACCACCTGCTTTATCAATGACTTTACTTTCTAGGAAATTTATATGCAAGTTTTCCTCTATGTGTTTGGTTCTCTTGTTATACACCCTGAAAGCTTTACTATTTAGGAAGTATCCTATAAAGAAACCTTCATCTCCCTTAGCATCAAACTTGCCTAAGTGGTCCAAGGTATTAAGAATCATGATATGACACCCAAATGGTCTTAAGAACCCTATAGCAGGGGCTCTTCCATTAAAAAGTTCATAAGGAGTCTTATTGAGTGGCTTAGTTACTAACACTCTATTTTGGACACAACAAGCAATGTTAACTGCTTCAGCCCAATAGGTAATAGGAAGTTTAGCATTAGCCAACATGGTCCTTGCAGCTTCTATGAGAGTTCTATTTCTTCTTTTAGCAACCCCATTCTGCTGAGGGGTTCTTGCATTACTAAACTCTCTCTTAATACCTTTCCTAGAACAGAAATCATCCATTTCTTTGTTCCTAAACTCACCCCCATTATCACATCTGATAATTTTAACCTTAAGGTCTTTTAGATTTTCTATTTCTGTTATGAAGTTTCTAAGGATCCTATATGTTTCATCCTTAGTTTTTAGAAAGAAAGTCCAAGTAA
Organism: Tanacetum coccineum; assembly: GCA_026074375.1. NCBI lineage: Eukaryota > Viridiplantae > Streptophyta > Magnoliopsida > Asterales > Asteraceae > Tanacetum > Tanacetum coccineum. The sequence continues at coordinate 99,305 of BQNB010000407.1, read as the reverse complement.
ACCTAGAAAAATCATCAGTGACAACTAAGCAATACCATTTATGGTTCATACTACAAATAGAGGTAGGTCCAAACAAATCCATATGCAAGGTGTGAAGGGGCTTAGAAGTTGAATTCACTAACTTGGACTTACATGAAGCCTTATGTTGTTTTCCTTTTAAGCAATCAACACATGAATGGTCATTTTCAAATATTTTGGAGGGCAAACCTATAACTAGATTATTCCTAACCAATTTATTCATTGTTTTAAAGTTTAAATGACCTAATCTTCTTTGCCATAACATGCTTTTATTGATAGAGGCCTTAGAAATCAAGCAAGTTAGATTTTTATAAGGGACAATGTCTTTTAAGTCAACAACATACATATTCTGCTGTCTAGGTGTTCTAAGCAACACATGCCTATCATCCTCAAGCTTAAAATCTCTACCTAATACAATGCACTCAGAATCAGTGAATAGGACACAATTTTTGTTATCACAGATTTGAGATACACTAAACATGTTGTATTTAAGCTCTTTCACAAAATGCACATTTTCAAATTCAAGTTTACCAGTCTTTATTGTGCCTTTGCCAGTAATCTTTCCACCTCCATATCCAAATGACACATATCCTCCATCATAAGGCTCATAATCTGATAGATAAGATATGTTGCCAGTCATGTGCCTTGAGCAACCACTATCCCAAAATCCTTTATCATCAATATTATCCAGTGGTTTGCCCTGCACAAATAAAGAGAGAATTAGTTCTCTTTGGGGACCCAAGCCATTACTGACTTGAGTCTGCCTTGTGTATCAATGTATTGATATTTCTTGAATGTCACTGATACACCATTGACATTTGAACCTTCACCAGAGATTTGCTTAGGTTTCCAAATCCAACGAGCTGAGGCCTTAACAACTTTTCCCTTGTTTCCCTTAGCAGCAGCAACTGTTGGCTTAGCAATGGGAACTTTTAAGCCAACAGACTGAGGTACAAAATGATGACGATACCCTCACCTTCCTCATTGACCTTGGCTACAAAGGTCCACTACACAAGTACACCAACATGTATGTGGATCACATGAGTCAACCATGGAGAACTCTGGCAACAATTATCAACAAGTGTCTCTCTGGGAAGACTACAAGCAATGACAGACTTAGAAAATCCAGAATTGACATAATGTGGGGCATGTTCTACAGAGAGAATGTTGACTATCCTAAGTTGATTTGGGAAGACTTTGCTTACCAGATTGACCACAGAAAGGAGAGAAAATCAAGACGTGAAAATATGCCATTCCCCCGATTCACCAAAGTTATCATCAATCACTTCCTCAAACAATACAAGTCTATCTCCAACCTCAAATATCAACACTATCATACAATCAAGGATGGTGACATTGTAAGCAAACTCGGGTTTGTCAGAATAGGAGAAGACTATCAAGAATATGGACTTGTTATTCCTGATGTGATGCTAAATGATGCAATTAAGCAGTCAGAGTCTTACCAGATGTTCATCAAGTATTCCCCTGATGAGATTCCCCCCAAGAAGAGTAGAGGCAAAGGTTACAAGCAAAGAAGACTGTTGATGTCTCTTAGGAAACTGTTAATGTATCTGAAGAGTCTGAACCTGAACCTCAACTTGTTAAGAAAAAGACTGCTAGCAGAAGAGTGGTCAAGAAGAAAGTCACAATTTCTGCAGCTGACAACATCATTCCTGATCCAGATGTCGCTTTAGAGTTAGGTAAATCTATCAGGTTAACTGAAGCAGCAGAAGAAAAAGATACAAGGCAAGTCCACGCTACTCATACAAGGATTATGACTGAATCTGTCCTAAAGCCTACTAGAAGAAGACAATTTGCTCCTTCTCAAAAGCTCAATCTTTAACTCCTATAGAACAAGAAGCTGTAGATACTATGAAAGATCTTAAAGAAAGCAAGAAAACCAGCAGAAGACAACCAGGTACTGGAGGCTCAAGTGAAGGAACTGGTACTATACTAAGGGTTCCAGATGAGTCCACAGTCATCTCTGCTACCTTAAGTGAAGGAACTGGTACTAAACCAGGGTTCCCAATGAGGAAAAGGTTACATCTAAAGAAAAAGTTATTCTTGAGTGGGGATCTAAACAAGAGAGTGAATATTCGGAAGAAGACCAACTCGATGATGAAGAAAAGAATGATAAAGATGGTGATGCTGATGATGAAGGCGATGATCATAGCAGTGATACTCAAGATACTGATGATGAAGATGCTAAAACTGAATCTGATGAAGATGAAATCTATAAGTATAAGATTCGTATGCGCAAAGATGTGGATGTAGAGATGGCAGAACCTGAAACTATTAAGCATGAGAATAAAGAAAAGGATGTAATGACTGATGCAAACAAACTTGATGTTGAAAAGAGTACAGAAGACAAGGGGGATGCTAAAAATGTTAAGAATGTTGCTGGCTCTAACTATCAAGTCAAAGAGTCTACTCTTCTATCTTTTAGTTTGTTAGTTTATCGATTTTTTGTTCTAACAGTTGGAACCCAAATTTTATTTTTAGCTACTGCTTTTCTTTCAAAGGGCCTTTTTACATTTGAATGTGTTGATTTAACAAAATATTTCATTTTTGGTTGAGCAACATTCAAGGATGTTCTGGCAATGAAAAAAGATCTGTTAGGAGCAATGGTTTTTGTGCCAGATTTGAGCAAAATAGCTTTGTGTGTCAAGTTTTTCCTTGGTATAATTAACCTTAACCAGTTTTTCCCTTTGATTTACCCACTATTTTTATTACAGGTTAACCTTCAAATGCTCAAAGCTACCACATTTATAACATGCTTTATTTTTCATCACAAAAGTTCCCCCCCCCACTTTTTTTTTTTTTATACCAGCTGTTGGGAATTTAGATTGTTTCCAATTCCTCTGGTTCCCTCTAGGTTGATCTCTATTCTGGTTAATGGTAGACCCGATAGACTCAATAGTGTGGATTCAGTATCACTTTCATCCTCAGAATCCCAGTCCTCAATTATTGGAGGACCAAAATTGTTAGACCTAACATTAGAGCTTTGGGTGATGTTCCTATAATAACCAACAATTTACATTTGGTTTCCTAGCATTTTTAAATTATTGATTTTAATGACATTAGACAACCAGACCTCTTTCCAAAGTTAATTATGGGCTTGACACGGCATTGCTAGATGTCCTTCCATGGTTCACAAACGTCAAGTTATTTCCATCTAGTTCACTTCTACATCATTTGGTTTACATCTACAAACTAGGTTAGCCTGAGTATAGTCAGTGACAGTGTTATCAGCAAATTCAGGTAAACCTGTCCAAGACAAATTTGGCACGGGTAGTGAATAGACTTATGCAGAAGGGGGTGGGACAGCTCTATATTCATCAAATCCCACACCCTTCTTGTCCTTACCTGATTTTTGACTTTCTAACATTTTGATCTAAGGTCTTTAGATAGAGTTACAAACTTTTCTAACTTAGAATCAATGCCATCTCTCTCTTTCTTGACTTCGTCAAGCTCATTTGGTAAGATTACTCATTTTATAATCCTTAAGTTCTAAATCTCATTCTAAAGAGAAAGAAAAAAGAAAAGGGGAAAAAGGAAAAAAGAGAGAAAAGGAAAAGATAGGAAATAAAAAGGGGAAAGAGAAAAAAAAAAGGATAAAAAAAAAAAGGGAAGAAAAAAAAGAGGAAAGAGGAAAAAAAGGAGGGGGAAAAGAAAAAAAAAAGAAAAAAAGAAAAAGGAAGAAAAACAGAACAAAAAAAAAAAAGGGAAGGAAAGGGAGGAGGAAAAGGGGAAAAAAAAAAAAAAAAGGAAATAAAAAAGAAAGGGGAAAAAAAAAAAGGGAAAGGAAAAAAGAAAGGAAAAAGGGAGGCGGAATAAAAATCTAAATAGAAGGGAGGAAGGGGGAAAAAAAAAAAAAAATAAAAAAATAAAAAAAAGGAAAGTAAAAAAAAAAGTAAAAAGGAGGGGAAAAAAAGGCGAAAAAAAAATAAAAAAAGAAATAAAAAAAATAAAAGAAGAAAAGAAAAAAAGAATAAAAGGGGGGAAGGAGGGGGAAAAAAAAAAAAGGAAAAAAAAAGAAGGGAAGAGAGTACAAGAAAAAAGAAAAAAAGAAGAAGGGAAAAAAAAAAAAAAGAAATAGGAAAAAGAAGGGGATATAGAAAAAAAAAAGAAAAAAGAAAAAGAAGAAAAAAGAAAGAAAGAAAAAAAAAGGGGGAAAAAAAAAAAAAAAGATATAAAAAAGAAAAAAATGAGGGGAAAAAAAAAAAAAAGAAGAAAAAGAAAAAAAAAAAAGAGAGAGAAAGGGGAGGAGGAAAAAGAAAAAAGAAAAAAAAAACAAAAAAAAAGGAAAGGGGGGAAAAAAAAAAAAAAAAAAAGAAAAAAGAAAGGAAGGGAAATAAAAAAAAGAAAGAAAAAAAAACAAAAAAGAAAAAGAAAAAAAAAAGAAGGAAAAAAGGGGGAAAAGAGGGAAAAAAAAAAGAAAAGAAAAAATAAAAAGAAAAAGGGAAAAAAAAAAAGTAAGAAAAAAAAGAAAAAAAAGAGGAAAAAAAGAAAGAAAAAAAAAAAAAATGAAAAAAGAGAGAGAAAAAAAAGAAAAAAACGAAGGGAAAAATAAAGAAGAAAAAAAAAAAGTAAAAAAGGGGAAAAAAAAAAAAAGAAAAAGAACGTAAGAAAAATAGGGGGGAAAAATAAAAAAAGAAAAAAAAAAGGGGAAAAAGAAAAAAGGGGGAAGATAAAAAAAAAAAAAAGAAGAAATAAAGACAGCTAAAAAAAAAAGAAAAAAAAAAAAAAAAAAACTAAAAAAAAGGGGGGCCTAACTAAAGAAAAATGAAAGAAGGAGAAGAAAAAGGAAAAAAAAGGGAAAAAAAAAAGATAAGGAAAAGAGAAAAAAGAAGAAAAAGAAAAAAAAGAAAAAAAAAAAGAAATAAAAGGGGAAAAAAAAAAAAAAAGGAGAAAAGGAAAAATAAAAAAAAGGAAAAAAAGAAAAAGGGAAAAAAAAAGAGCAAAGAGAAAGGGAAAAGGAAAAAAGAAGAACAAAAAAAAAGAAAAAAAAAAAAAAAAAAAGGGGGAAAAAAAGAAGAGAAAGGGGGGAAAAAAAAAAACAGGGGAAAAGGAAAAAAGAGAAAAAAAAAAAAAAAAGGGAAGAAAAGGGGGGAAAAAAAAAAAAAAAGGGAAAAGAGGGAAAAAAGAAAAAAAAAGGAAAAAAAAAAAAAAAAAAAAAAGGAAAAAAAAAAGAAAAGAAAAAAAGAGGAAGAAAGAAAAAAAAAAAAGAGGAAAAAAAAGAGGAAAAAAAAAAAAAAAGAGAAAAAAAAAAGAAAAAGGGGGGGAAAAAAAAAAAAAGAGAAAAAAAAAAGAAAAAAAAAAAGAAGAAAAGGAAAAACAAAAAAAAAAGGAAGGGAGAAGAAAAAAAAATAAGGGGAAAAAAAATAAAAAAGGAAAGAAAAAAAAAAAAAAAAAAACAAAAGCTAAAAAAGACTAAAAAGAAAAAAAAAGAAAAAAAGGGGAAAAAAGGAAAAAGAAGGGAAGGGAGTAAGTGGGAAAAAAAAAAGAGAGAAAAAAATCTAAAAAAGGGGGAAAAAAAAGAAAAGGAAAAAAAAAAAAGAAAAAAAAAGAAAAAAAAGTAAAAAAAAAAGGAATAAAAAAAAAAGGGAAGAAAAAGGAAAAAAAAAGAAAAAGGCAAGAAAAAAGAAAAAAGAAGGCTAAAAAAAAAAAAAAGAAAAAAAAAAGAAAAAGGAAAAGAAGAAAAAAAAAAAAAAAAAAAAAAAAAAAAAAAAAAAAGAAAAAAAAAAAAAAAATCTAAAAAAAAAAGAAAGGATAAAAAAAAAAGGGGGAAAAGGAGAAAAAAAAAGAATAAGGGGGGGGAAAGAAAGGGGAAAAAAAAAAGGGAAGAAAAAAAAAAAAAAAAGAAAAAAAAAAAAAACAAAAAAAAAGGGGGATATTAAAGAAAAAAAAAAAAAAAAAGAGAAAAAAAGAAAAGGGCGAAAAAAAAGAGAAAAAGAGAAAAAAAGAAAGGAATAAAAAAAAAAGAAAAAGAAAAAAAAGGAAAAAAGGAAAAAAAAAAAAAAGGAAAAAAAAAAAAAAAAAAAAAAAAAAAAAAAGGAAAAAAAAGGGGAAAAAGCAAAGAGGAAAAAAAAAAAAAAAAAAGGAGGAAAAAAAAAAAAGAAAAAAAAAGAGAAAGAAGAAAAAAAAAAAAAAAAAACGTTGGTAACTTATAAATAATTGTAATGATGAATAAAAATGGTAACTAGACCTTGGTAGGTCACTTAACGTGTTTTAGGCGAGATTTAAATTAAGCGGAAATATTTAGAAAACGGATAATGTGTGGAATTTCTAAAGTCGGACAAAAATAGTAATTTTTGTTTTAGCGTCGGAACTTAATAAAAACTATATAACTTTTACGAGAACACGTTTTGACTTATATAATTAAAACACAAACATGTTCGGGTGATATAAACTTTATAAAAATTGCATATGCATCGTTTCACTATTGTTTGTTTGCACCTAAAGCGCACTATATTTCAACTAGGTCGCGTTTAGGACTTTTGTGCTCGTTCTACATTTGTTAGTTGTTCCCGATTCACCACTTGCTAAAGGTGAGTTTCATAGCTCCATTTTTACTCGTTTTTATGAATACGTTTATTAAATCTCGGGGTGAGATATACTGCTTTGTTTTACATTTGGATGCAAGTATTGTTCGTTAATTTACTTTACGTTTTTACATAATTACGGATTAGCCTAAGTTCTCGTTAACTGCCCAACTATCATGAACCGTTGATTACGTGTTGTAAGCGCGAGTGTTATAAATAGATCTATTGGGATTGACAGTCCCCGTCCGGTTATTGGTGATTCTTACCTGATTCGGAATTACCAAACGAACGACATATATCATGTCGGTAAATTAGATGGTCTCGGATTGAACTCCTACTCGGGTACTTTATCTTGCATTAAATTGCATACGTACGTCATAACTTCGGTATCATGAGCTTAGTGCAATCGTAATTACTTTTCGAATATTGTATACCATGCAATAATTACGTTTTAAATCTTGCGGTCCATGTTTCTATTTAACTAAACCTATGAACTCACCAACTTTATGTTGACACTTTTAAGCATGTATTCTTAGGTACGTAAGAGCATTTATGAAGCCTTTAGAGTCCGTATCATCATCATGGTTCATCTCATGGATTGTACTGCATACAAATCATTCTCGTTGTATTTTAAATCAAATTATGACTTATCTTTTACTTTGATGCAATACTTTTGGGACCGCTTGTCTAAACTTAATTAAATCTTTAATGTAATCAACGAGATTGTATTTTTAAACGACTCATGTAGGTCGTTCTCTTTATTTTGTGCTTGTGAACTTATGAAGTCACCACCCCCGATATACTCTTCCGCTGCGATATTTTAGGGGTGTGACAGAAAATTACAAATTCTTGGACTTGAGCTGATACTAATACAACACGTCAATTCAGAGACATTCAAAGTCTTTCGAGCTCAAGTAACCATGGTTTTCAAAACTGTTGAACACATTTTTTTAAGAATGATTTAAATGTCAATAAGCACCTCATATGTGGTATTTACAAAATTGTGTGATCAACACTCTCTTCTCACAAAACTTTTAAAAAGTCGAATCATTTTTCATAAGTAGATCACTTTTTAAGGGGAAGCTTTTAAAACCAAGTTTTAATATTTTTAGACACATTCTCACATGTCTATTTAGTGTGTCTTTAGACATTTTTTTAATATTAAAACATCCACCGTGTGAGCATAATTTGTTAAGATTTATTCAATGTCATATAGCAAGTATGCTAACAAGTATACATCAAGTGGTAACATGTGGTACATTTCAAAATTGTGTGCTCCACATTTCAAAATGTTTAAACAAGTAAAAAAACTAAATGTCAAAAATAGTTGTTGACGAGTGTGCATATATCGACAAGCGCGCCAATGATTTAAGCTATATCCGGTCTAGAGAAATAAAAAATCGTCGTTAGTGGCCTAGTCACCATCCGTTTTAGATATAAACATATTTTGACATAACTAGCTTTCTCATTTTGTTTAAAACATGCAAGTATGTCTCAACCTTAACTTCACATGTAATTTACAATGTCATATCATTCTCTAATAAGTGGTGTCTTCATTGTGTGAAATTAAGGGGGAGCAAGAGAAAAATGTTCCATAATATATTCATGCTTAAACATTTTTCTCCCTGTGAAAATTTTCATGTCTCAAATTTTAATCAATTGGTATTGCAAATACTAAGAGATTTATTATTTTCAAAGGGGGGATAATGTGATCAAGAAAAAGTAATGTGATCTTTAAAACTTAAGAGTTGCACTTAAACTCTTACCTTCATGTGTAAAACAATTTCGAATATCAATGCACATATGTAGGAGGTATTTCAAAAGAATGCAACTTTTAAAGTGTCAAACCTTTTGATTTATATCAAACACTTTGATTCATTTTCAAAAGGTTTTATGGTTACGATTGCTATACCCAACAACCAATTAACTCACGAAGTTGATGAAGTCATAAGGTGGTTAAGGTTAGGTATTAGTCCTATGATCCAACCAGAATAGGAGGGATCTACCCATGGACATTTCAAAGTAAGATTAAAAGTCCTTAGGTATGATTTAGAGATGAATGAGAAAAGGGAATAATGTTGACTAAGACACGAGTTATCACCGGAACAATCACAACATGGTGATAGTAATGACGTCTTGGTAAACAGTGAAGGGGTTAAAGAATGAAAAAGAAAAGTTATGATAAAGGGTAAAAAGAAAGAAGCCCTCCATATAATTTAGGCAGAAATCGGGTCAATACATATTCTATTAGAATCACAAAGATGATGTCTGGTATTGAAGATAGACATCATGGACCCAATGATGCAATGCATAGCCCTTCACAACCATTCAAGTTTCTCTTAAAGGATACTTATCTCATTTTTCACGGAGATACATACATTATCTATTGACTTCTCACTCCAAGAATGTTGATATTAAATATGTGGCAGTCTGCTCCAGCCTCCGATCACTAAAAGCAAAGTGCACAAATCGAGTTTAGAGCCAAAAGAGATCAAAATATAAATCTCATTAGGACACATAAATGTAAAACACTTGTTGATTCATATTTCACAAGTGGTAACAAAAAGTCCTACGCATTATCCTTGTGATCTTGCCAGAACATTCAGAGTGATACTATTTCACAGTGACGAATGGAAATCCTTCCAATGTCAACATCAAACAGCACTGCGGTAGGCGACTTGCGAGATTCTTCAAGAATCAAACTTGTGCAAACTGGAAAACCCAATGTGGTCCAGGATATGAGAATTGATGAGGTCTTCATTTGTTGATGTTTACTTTACAGTTTACTTTAATAACTTACCTAAGTTCGTTGTTATCCTATCTCAAATGCGAATCCGGATTTAGGAACGGCTGTGGAATATCAAAAAACTTCGTTAGCGTCTCTAGACGTGTCAGCTTTAGATAAACCATATACTAACAGTGGGAAGTTCTTCTAACAGTGGGAACCATTCAACTAACAGTGGGAATCCCTTAGCATTTTATTCCTAACAAAATGGTCATCACGAAACCGGAGGTTAAAGTTACCAAACATCAAGGAATGTACGAGGCATTCTTCCAAATCTGTGTTTATTTGTTAACCCTTATACATGCATGTGACTTAAGGCGTAACCACTTCAGATCCAACGAAGTCAGTCTCATGACCACATATTCATACTCAAGCTTCAAAGTCACTTCATAAGCAACAAAGTTCAAAGAATGTAACAATAATAAGCTCAAATCAAGAAAGTCAAAGACCCTCTCTCAACATTAACAATTGGTACAAGAACATGAATGGAAAGATTGTTAGACAAAGTATGTCAGGGGAGATTGTTAGCCAACTTTCAAGACGATGCAAAATATAAGTATGTTGGTCCGAAGCACAAGGGGATTCAAGGATGCACGCTAAAGCAAAATGTCAAGATACAAGTGTCAGTTAACAACGTCAAGAGCAAAGTACCGATCACTTCTATCAAGAGCATCCAGAACAAGGATAGATTTAAAGATCTCAGAACTCAAAGTCAAAAGAAAATGCTCAAGATCAAAGATCACAAAGCATGAAGGAACAAAAGTCTACTACAAGCAAAGTCCAAGACCAAGACACAAGATCAAGAATGTCAAGTTTTTAATTATTTTAATGATCACTCCATTGGGGAAGATTTTTAGCCTTAGAATTATCAAAGTCAAACATATAATGTAACGATCATTAAAGTTAGTGTCGATCAATACGTGATAGGGACTTTGTATTGTAAGTAATAGACTAATCGGGAATACGGGCTTGGACTTCAACAGAATATTGTCCACGTTTAGGGCCAAAAGTCTAACCAAAGCCAAGCCCGACCCAAGATAGAAAGTGTTAAACACCTTTTAGGGTCTATGCACTATAAATATACCCCTCCTAGCATGTTAGGAGGTGGTTGGTTTTCATTTGGTAAGAATTCCTTCCATCATCCTCTTCCTTCTCTCTACATTAACTCTCTCTAAACAAGTAGCATTTGATCAATAAGTTGTGAGATGAATTAATAAATTGGATAATAATCATAATTCTCTGCTTTGAGTTGCGTGTGGTTATATCATTTATATATTGCATCATATATACACCTTATTGTATATGACTTCGTCGAAAGACGAAGTATATATTGCACCAATATTTTATTGGTAGGTTCAAATTCATATATACACTTTAATGTGTATGGCACACTTGTCTATGGACAAAAGTGGCTTAGATTATTTTTCGACGAGATATACACATTGTTGTATATGGCATTCTTATCTACGGACGAAACTTGCGTTAATCATTTTTCTTTTGTTCGTCTTGACGCCCTCGAACAAGGGGGAGCATCCATCAAGCAGTCATATTGGGTCATCTATACAATTTGTTGTATATGATATATTTGTCTAAGGACAAAGCTACTATTGCACTAATTTTTGTTTTTGTAGGATCATCTTGACGCCCTTGAGCAAGGGGGAGCTTTCGTGAAGCATTTATAAGAGTGCATCTTATGTACGCTTTGGTGTGTATGACTTACTCGTCCAAGGACGAATCTAGTTTTGCACTAATTTTTTTGTTGTAGCTTTTCGATCATACCTTGAAGCCTCGATCAAGAGGAGCAACCGTTAAGGAGAAGCATGTACGTCTTCATCATCATTTTTACTCTTCGACACTCCTTTGTGTTTCGACAAAAGAAAGAGGAGATAGTCCAACATAGCTTACCCTCGTGTGTCGCTTGCTATGTCTTCTAAATTTGATCCATCGATCCGCTGGTGACCAATGAAAATAATCTAGGGGATGCAACAACCATAAGGTATTAGAGTAGACAATCTAACTTCACTAGAGATGATGCAAGCTCGCCTTTTTGGGAAGAAATGAAGTTTAACTCTAAGGACACGCCCTTTTTGTTTCGACAAAGGGGGAGAAGAGTGTAAACGAAGAAGGTAATGTAAAGGTAGTACGTATACAAGTAACTTTTACACTTTACTACTGTATATATTACGTTTACGATTTAAGTTCATTTGGATACCAAACTTTATTTGGTTACTTACAGACCAATCTCCACCCTCCATCTTCGTTTGATCCAATGGATGAGATTAAATCCAACATTTTAACAAACTCATTTCATCTTTTTTTTTAAATATTAATATCTCTTAAACCGTTAATCGTTAACCGAAAAAAATATACCATCACGACGAGCATTTAATTATCTTTCTATAGATAGGCACTTTGATATACTTTTGACAAACCTTTTTTTTCACATTTTTAATGTTTTTTTTGGTTTTTTTTCGTTGTTGAAACTTGCATGAAGAAATCAAATGCGATTAAACACTAATTTAAATATACTAATAACATCACATGTGATATTTGCGTTAAATCACATATGATATTCACTAATATCACATGTGATTTTATTAGAATATAAAAGTAGTGTTTAATCACATGTGATTTCTCATGCAAGTTTTAACAACGAAGAAAAAAGTAAAAAAAAGACAAAACGTAAGAAAACGAAGAAAAAAAGGTGAAAAAACGAAAAATAATTTGTCGAAAGTATATCAAAATGTCGTCTATAGAAAGATAACTAAATGGTGGTCGTGACGGTAAATTTTGTTTTGTCTAACGGTTAACGTTTCAAAGATATTTAAATTATAAAAAATAGGTGAAATATTAAAATGATTTTAATCTCAGTCATTGATTTCTTTTTAGATGGATGGTGGGGACGATTCCCCTGATATCCAAGGAATTATTAGTATCCAAAATAACTCTCCTCTACGCTTACATATTTTGTCATTATCAAAAAGGAAAAGATTGTTAGTGCAAATATTACGATATTTAACTTGTAATACATAACGTAAAATGTAAAAGTTACTCGTAATCATATTTTGTCTCAATATATATTCAACGCCTCTCGACGTATCAAGTCCCCGTATGCTATAACATAGGTTCATACATGTTTGTTATGTTGCATTATGATCAAACACCTTACCATTAAGAATGTCTAAAATACTTGTTAGAGTCATTAAGTATTAAGTATTTTAAAGGTGAATCATTCTCTTTCGAACCTCATTTTACATTTTGCATATACATGTATTTTATAAATATGAATTTACATCCAAATATATATTTTATTTGAACAAGTAAAACAAACGTCATTTGTCTTTTTAGCGAGTTAATTTCATAAGTAACTACATATTTTATTTTTGGGTCAATGTCATAAAATACCTACGAAGTTTCAAAATTGTCCCGACTTCACCAACGAACTAAATTTCGTCCTACCTACACCAACGAACTTTCAAATATTGTTCTAATATTACCCATATCATAAATTTTGGCTGACACCGTGGCAGTTACCTTCCACTTTGGACCGGCTTTTTTTTGTATAAATTAATTAAGGGTAAAAGCCATAAAATACCTATAAACTTTCAAAATCGTCCCGACTTGACCAACGAACTAATTTTTGTCCTGTCTAGACCAACGAACTTTCAAATATTGTTCTGATATCACCCATATTATAAATACTAGAGGTGGCAAAATGGGGTCGAAATCGGTCGAAAACGAACGAAATCGGTCAAAAACAATCGGAATCGGCCAGAATCGGTCGAAATCAGTCGAAAACTGCCAAAAACGGTATAAATCGGTCGAAGACGTACGAAAACGGTCGAAAACGGTCGAAATCGGTCAAAAACTGTCGAAATCGATCAAAAACGATGGAAATCGGTTGAAATCGGTCAAAAACTGTCGAAATCGGTCAAAAACGTACGAAAACGATCGAAATTGGTCGAAAATGGTCGGAATCGGTCGAAAACGGACGAAATCGGTCAAAAACGGTCGGAATCGGTCGAAATCGGTCAAAAACTGTCAAAAACGATAAAAATTGGTCGAAGACGTACGAAAACGGTCGAAATCGGTCAAAAACGGCCGAAATTGATCGAAATCGGTCAAAAACTGTCGAAAACGGTGGAAATCGGTCAAAAACGGTCGGAATCGTCGAAAACGGGCGAAATCGGTCGAAAATGGTCGGAATCGGTCGAAAACGGTTGAAATCGGTCGAAATCAGTCGAAAACTGTCGAAAACGGTAAAAATCGGTCGAAGACGTACGAAAACGGTCAAAATCGGTCGAAATCGGACGAAATCGGTCGAAATCGGTCAAAAACGGACGAAAACGGTAGAAATCGGTCAACAATAATAATGAGACCAGCAACCAGAATATAACACAACCGTAAGTGGCTTCATTCGTTGGTCTAGACAGTACGAAATTTAGTTCGTTGGTGAAGTCAGGACAATTTTGAAACTTCGTAGGTATTTTATGACATTGACCCAAAGAAAAATGGTGGTGGTGATGGAGGAGAAATGGTTGAGGGTGATGTGGAATAAATAAAAAAATAAAAAAAATGACGTGGAAATTGTAGCCGGTCATATTGGTCATATTGTCACATAATAAACAAGTTCGTTGGTCTAGACAGTACGAAATTTAGTTCGTTGGTGAAGTCGGGACAATTTTGAAACTTCGTAGGTATTTTATGACATTGACCCTATTAATAATGGGTAAATAAATGAAATTTTTATCTTTATATCTCTACCCAAATACACCAACTTGGCAATTTTCCATATTCCATCAGTCAAAGATCTTTTCATTTACCAAAGAAGAGTGATCGAATTCGGTGCGAATCAGAAAAATTATAGTCAGAAATCGGTCGAGAAACAGTAAAAAATCTCAGAAATCGGTCAAAAACTTCGAAATTGTCTTGAAACGGATCAAAAACTGTCGAAATCGGTGGAAATCGGTCAAAATGGTGGAAATCGGTCAAAAACGGTCGAAATCGTCGAAAACGGGCGAAATCGGTCGAAAATGGTCGGAATCGGTCGAAAACGGTTGAAATCGGTCGAAATCATATCGAAATCCGCATCGAAAACTGTCAGAAAACGTAAAACAATCGGTCGAAAAGACGTACGAAAACGTCAAATCGGTCGAAAATCGAACGAGAAACGTCGATAATCGGTCAAAATAAATGATAGATAAAAAAAAAACCCAAATAAAAGGACGCAGCAAGTCAGAATATTACACAATAACACAAACACCACGGTAAGTGGGCTTCATTCGTTGTCTAGACAGTACAAATTTAGTTCGTTGGTGAAGTCAGACAATTTTGAAACTTCGTATGAGTAGTTTTATGCATTGACCGCTGAAAGTAAAAATGGATGGTGAGTGATGTGAGGAAAATGGTTGATAAGGGTGATGTGGAATAAAAAAAAATGACGTGAGAAAATTAAAGGCCGGATCATATTGGTCATATTGTCATAATAAATGAAATAATTCGTTGGTCTAGAACAGTACGAAATTTAGTTCGATTTATTGTTGGGAAGTCAGGGACAATTTTGAAACTTCACGTAAAGGGGTGGGGGGTGGGTTATTATGACATTTAGACCCTTTTATTTTTTACTAGTGACTTACAAACTTTGACTTAAATAAATATTTTTGTCCACTTGTGCATTTTATTTTTAGCAAGAGTTTAAGTTTAGCTTGCACATTTTGTTTTGTAAGTATACCAACAAAGCTATTTTCACATTTTTGTAAGTAACAAGTATGAATTACTTACACATTTTATAATTGCAAAGTTAAACATATTTACTTGCACTTTGCATACAAGACACTTTCCTTTTTAAGTATACAAATATACTTTCATTTTAGTTAAAAGGAAAATATAAATGATTTTTATATCATGAATGACATAAACATAAGTAGACTTTTATGTCTAGTCACATCAAATATATTTCCAGATTTGGAAATATAATTGATATACATATTAAGTCTTGTCAAAATATTTCTTGGATTTGTTTATGATAGATCCGCGGATCCCTTCAGACTGAAGGACAATTGCCTTTCTAAGGGATCCGCGGGGATCCGGCCATGAGCCAGTTTTAGATTTCTTAGCTATAAATAGAAGTGTCTTGTTTACTCATGACTCACCACTTCAAATGCATTTTCTCCACCCTTTTAGATCAATAGCTAAACACCCCCACTAACATATGATCATAATGCTTCTAACTTTCATTTTGTTGTAAGCATATTTCAATGATGATCCACTAAAGCAAGCTTAGAGATCTTGCCATCCACATCCACTTCAAGCATACTTGCACATGAAGATCTACCACAACAAGCTTAGGGAACTTGTGATCTTCATTCTAATAAAAAAACATCATGCTTAGTGATCTTGATGTTTAGATTAGGCAATATACATTTGTGTATTGGATCATTCTTGTATTATCACCACATCACATTGTATGACCAAATTAGATTAGATGGGTTATGTGTTTATGCCATAAAACACAAGGTTTGCTATGTTGGGTCATAAAACATAACGGGTTTGGTTGTACCCGAATAAGGACTCGGTATTTAGCTTTGTACCAGAAAAAGTGTAAGCGACGTTAGGTTGGTTCTACCTCGAACTAGAATTCGGTATTTGGCTTTGTACCAGAAAAAGTGTAAGTGACGTTTGTAAGGGTTTCTTCGTTGAGAAGGGAGCTTGTTGATTTAGTGAAGTAACTCTCGAGTTGGGTACTCGGTGAGTGGAGTAGGGCGAAGAGGATCTTCGTGACCGAACCACTATAAATCATCGTGTCCGGTTTGCACTTTCTTTTACTTATCGCTTTACTTTTATACTTACACTATGTTATTGCTTGTGTTGTGGTTTGATATTTATGCTTGTATTGTGACAACTTGTTATATTCTATGCTTTTCATTATCCTTATAGTAATAAACTATAATTGATACTTTTCATATTACGATAAGCTTGATCGGCTATTTGTATCAAATATTTTAAGATTTTGAACGAAAACGTATTAACCCCCCCCCCCCCTCCTTCCCCTTTTCTACGTTTTTCACACTCTTCTTTCCACTCTTATCTTTCCATACACTTTCTCTTCTTTTCTCATAAAACTTAAAAACAGAATGTTAAGTGTTGGGGATGGAGACGGACTTACATGTGTGTCGGGTGTGATAACTTGATTTAGGTCACGTTAGTGCGAAAAATTTATAAAATTGACTTTTTATAATATGTGTAATTTTTAATACTGCTTTAATTTTTATATTTTTATAGCGATGCAACTTTAGTTAGGCTCAACAATTATTTTAATTCCTTTATGCAACAAATTTTTTTTAAATTCTCTATCCGTCCCTTATTAGGGAGGCGAGTATAGTCGACACACGTGTCATAGATCTTGTACACGTAGCAACACAGTACAGTAAGCTGAAAGATATATAATGTTGGAGTAACAAAAAAACAAACAAGAGATCTTAAAAGAGAGGGACCAACTTATCCGCAGGTACCTTCTTTTGTAATAAACAAATTTAATCTTGCTGTGTTTGTGTTATGGATATCATAAAAATGTATTTAGTGTGTTTGGTGTTATGGAAAATCATAGCTTTTGCTCTTTCCCGGAGATTTGAATCTGTGTGACGGTGGATTCAAGCCATGTGGTATTAGTCTAGTCTCTAGCTTCGAAACCATGGTTTAAAAATAATAATTAATAAAAGATCACCTAATGTTTTGTGATGACTATATCATTAAATAAATTAATGATGCGTCATTAGTGATGATAAGTTGGTATGATAATAGAATTAGGTATGGAATTGGTAAACTCAAACCTTTATCAAATGGTTTGGGAGTGTGTTTGTAAAAAAATAATTTTTGAGTTTTTTGATTAATTTGCCAAACGCTATATATTTTTTTTTATGATAATCTGCATTTTGCAACACTATAATCAGGTAAGAAAATTACTTCAGATCACAATCCTGAAGTTCTTAAACCCACACCTATGTTTGGAAGGTATGGAGGAACCAACTTTGGAAAAACGGGTATTTTAATCTTAAAAGTCATTCCCGTGAGGGGGTGTTTGGAATTAAATGAATTTAAAAAAGAAAAATATTTGCTTTAGAAACATGCAGACCATTGCTCAAGTTAAAGTGGTCATGTTTACTCTAGTATAAAGCGGATAGCGGTTTGATTTAGGGCCCTTTAAGTTTTGAATCAAGCAATTTAAACCGCACTTCGACCACCAAACACCATCTGTCATTTCTGGACCTTCGATCCAAACACCCCCGTAACATTTTATTTCTTGTAGAAGTCATTAACGTTAACCGCTTAAATTTAGTGCTTGTTATTTGTTCATATTCTTGATTAAGAGCTACAAAACACCAATATATTCTTTTTCAGGGTTATAACACTGAGAGGAGAAAAGGGTAACGGTAAAGAAAATCGGTGCCATTTTTGCAGGAATTTGGCTTTCAATGGAGTTTAATCCGGCTAATATTGTTCAGGGTACAGTCTTTGTTAAACTCTTGTTTGTACTTGCTCTCAGTCTGAATTTTCGTAAGTACTTACAAATCAAGAACTTGTTCCTAGTATTCTAAATTCTCACTCAAATATGAAAAGTGGGCACTAGTAGTATAGTGTTGTACTGGATTTCCAATTGTCCATAATTCTGAGATTGCATTAGTAACTTTCTCAAAAATATGATGATTGCATTGAGGATGATTCATTTTTTAAGCTATTGATCCTACACGTTAGAGTTTGCAAATGCTTACAATCTTTTACTGGATATGCTTTTGTGTCGATCCATTCGGTCTAAGGTAATCGGTCAAGTGGTCTTCATATTACATTTGCTCAATGTGCTAGCTTTTTTTAATAACGCAATAATAATCCGATTTTCTCACTAATATATGGAAAATTCAGTAATAGCATCTAGCTCCTTTCAAGAACACCAACATGAAAACCATTTAATTAGTAACAACTTTAATCATAATTTTGTGTCATTGGCTACTTGTGCGATTTTTGAGGTCACGTGACATTTAACATTAAATATCCAATTCATGTTGCATTTCTGAACATCAGATTCCCATGATGTCAGCACCACCGCGGATCGTGTTCAGCCAGAAACCGTATTGGCTGATGATGGAAAACACCATTCCTCTACAGACACAATGCAAGGATACAAAGTTGACACACATGGACATGAAAATGTTGAACAGAGTGAAGATAATGCAGATATGGGTTCAGGTGATGTGAATATGGAGGCTTCTATCTCAGCAGATGATGTAATGCGGGCAGGTGGTTTTGGTGCTAGAGATGATATAAGTAGTTTCCTTCCAGTTGCAAGTGATTCCACTGACTTTGAAGCTTCACTACGTGATGCTCGAGACTATGAAGAGCCACAAAAAGATATCTGCAGACCGGGTTTAGGCTGGAAAGATGTGAAAGACCAAGATTAGCCCTATAGTTGTTGTTGCTTTTCAACAGTTGTGTCCTTTTGGTCTGTGCTGCGTAGACACCTTTTATAAAGAAACTTAACTGTGTCGACATGCATCAAGGTAAATTTCTCACACTGTTGCGTGTATGATTTTTATCTGGCATCTAGAATCAGCGTATTTAGTAGTAGTCTTGGTACTGTCTACAAAGACTATTGGTTTATGTTCATATAAAACTCCCATTTTTAGAATCTGTAGTGGGAGCTGTCAACTTGGGAGGAAATGCTAAACTGTTATCCTTGTATTACATCTAAGTTCTCTTATTATTGCAAGGTTCTGTTTCAGTTTAATAACCGAGTTTATAGTTAAGTTGTACAAAATTGAATCAACCAGTGGTCTTTTTCTTCTGAAAGTCGATTGGTTATTTGTGAGTTAGTCTATGCACATCACTTAAAATCTGTTGCTCTTTGGAAGTTTTGCTGCCGAAGAACTGATATTAATATATGGTTGTACGTCAAGCATGTATGCAATTCTTCAACAGTTCAGAAACTTGTGACATAGTAAAGCTCACCAATCTTTTGCTGCTTTTTACAACTTTGCTCTCCATGTCTTTTCCTTCAGAGCTCTTTTTATCCGTAATATCGTTTTCAAGTACCTGGTAAAAGAAAAACTGCTAACCTGTCTAATCTGCAACAGATTAAAGATTGAAACATACATATGTAATTACATGAAGAAACCGATTGGTTTATAAATGACATGAAGTTGTGGTGGAAATGACATGGAGCAAGGCAGATAAGAAACCTGTTAATGTTATGTTACAGGTTACGAGAATAACTTAACTCGGTGACATAATAGACACTTTCATAACAAGAAAATCTTTCTTCGAAAGACAGAAACTCAGAGTTCATTAACCCTTAAAAGATGCAGAAAACAAGTATTCATTTAAAATACAAACAATAAAACAGTATACATGCATTTTAAGATAACTAACAGAGTGAGTTAACCTTCGTTAGTGCATCAAGTAGACAGCCTTAGACAAATGGTTCGATTGTCATGAAATATAACATCAGGCTCTTGCTTCTAATATGGTGCAATGAGGTGAGATCCATAAAGAACATGGTCATCTTAAAGAACAAATGGGTGAATCATAACCACTCATTTTTTCATCATAATAAAAAAACCCATTTTCCCACCTTTTTCTTAAAACTCAAATATCTAGCAAACGATAAATCGTTAAACGAACAAAAATACACCATCGCGACGGGTATTTTTTTTATCATTCCATAGAGGGGCACTTCTATATACTTTTGACGAATTTTTTTTCAATTTTTTTTTTCAATCACATGTGATTGTGATCACATGTGATTTTTTCAGACGTGATTGAAAAAAATAGGAAAAAAAGATCGTCGAAAGTATCGCGACGATTATTTTTTTATCTTTTTATAAAGGGCACTTCTATATACTTTTTCGAATTTTTTTTCAGTAACGTCTGAAAAAATCACATGTGATTTAATGAAATCACATGTGATTTAATAAAATCACATGTGATTTGTATCACAAAGCACATGCGATTTTTTCAGACGTAATTGAAAAAAAATCGGGAAAAAAATTTGTCGAAAGTATCGCGACGAGTTTTTTTTATCTTTCTATAGAGTGCACTTCTATATACTTTCGACGAACTCTTTTTTCGATTTTTTTTTTCAATCACGTCTGAAAAAATCACATGTGATTTGTATCACAATTACATGTGATTTTATGAAATCACATGTGATTTTTTTAGACGTGACTGAAAAACAAATCGAAAAAAAAGTCGTCGAAAGTATATAGAAGTGCCCCTTTATAAAAAGATAAAAAAGCGATACTTTCGATGGACAGATGAATACAAACCATGGAAATAAAATGGATGGAGAGATGAAACATTTTTTTTTTTAGACCATGTTCCTTTTGAAACTTTTCTCTTACCTTGAAACCAAAAAAAAATGCTTCGCCCCTCCTATTGCTTCTCAGTTTTTCTTTCTAGGTGTTCGTGAATGTTATAGTATTTATAAGAATGACTTACGATCCGGTGAAAATCTTTTCTAAATATACTCTCCTTTGTATCAACATGCAAGTTTCCTTTTTTTTAATTTTATTTTATGGAAGTAATTGATAGACTGCATAAGAATTTCCATTTTTAGGTTCGAACATTAATGTTTTCTAAAATAGTTCCTATAATTTTGAAAATTAATGATTTCCGGTTAAGACTTTTCGTAATTACTCCGTTGACTCAATTAATGAGATGGTGATGACATGTTTATGTCCAAAGAGTTTTGTTTTTTATTTTATTAACATTAATGTTGTTCAAACTTGCTTATATTTTTAATCATTAATGATTTTCGGGTAAGACTTTCTGTAATTAACTCGTTAACTCAATTAAAGAGATAGTGAAGACAGTTTTATGTCAAAAGAATTTCGTTTTTTAATTTAATATCATTAATGTTGTTCAAACTTTTCTATATTTATAATCATTAATGATTTTCGTGTAAGAGTCTGCGTTAATGATTTTCGTTAATTAATGGAAGGTTTTGTTTTCTATTTTCAGCCGTTGATTATTTTTATTTTCCACGTGTCAATCTCTTGATTTTTTGGGCCAAGATTATTTTTTCAAAAGCGTATTTTATATAGGTTATAGATAGATATGAAACATTTATAATGTGGGACCCATTAAAAATTAAGATAAGGAGGTGCAATCTTGACCATCCATCTCATTTTAAGAAACCACATC